>SJYC01084056.1:0-21353 GCA_006408675.1 Madoqua kirkii | reverse complement strand
ACGCACTCCAGTATTCTTGCCTGGAGAATCCCCATGGACAGAGGAGCCTGGCGGGCTGCAGTCCATGGGGTCACAAAGAGTCAAACACAGCTGAGCAACTAAGCACAGTGGGTGTCTAGTGCTGTGCACTTAATACATCCATGCCCTCTCCTAACCACCCTTTTGTAGCTGAGGAAATTCAGTTCTAGAGTAGCTCTGCAATTTCCCCATATTTACACAGCTAGAGGATGGTGAAGGTACCAGTTGAATCCAAGTAACTTGATTTCAGAGCTGAGCACCCTTGACCAACACAGTATAAGGAGTCAAAGCTGGCTCACCTTCAGTCAATCAGCAGGGTTGGAATTGAAGGATTTCTCATTCCTGGGAAGTACCTCAGAGCTCCTATTGTACTGACATTTAGAAACGAGGTTTCAGAAGGAAGATTTCATTACACATTCACAAGGATTCACTGAACATATATACGCAGGCACTGTTCTAGGTCCTGGTGGGATCGGCAAGGGAACCACCATCTCCTTCTGCTTGTTACATGCAGCACTTTTAACTCAGGTTTCCTAGGGTTCTGTTTTCCTTTACTTTTAAAAAGGGGGAAAAAAACTAAACCCCTGTATTGAGTTTGAATTCTGGATCCTAAGCAATCATCCTCCTCAATGAACTGCAAAATAGACATAGCTCTAGAAAGGAGGAGATCTACCACTTTCTTCTTTCTGGATCCCTCTAGGGAAGTATTTGATCTCCTTTGACATCCTGTCCTTGTAAGGAGAGCAACAGGGGCAGGAGGAGGCGGTGAAAGTTAATTACCCTGCATAATGCTGATATCCAGAGTCAGGCTAATTGTTTGATGTATGAATTTTTTGTTTTAGGAGGCATTTTTAGTTATACGATGGTCTTATATGCTATCATAGAAGAGGTGGCAAGAATACACGGACGAACTGTACAAAAAAGATCTTCACAACCCAGATAATCATGATGATGTGATCACTCATCTAGAGCCAGACATCCTGGAATGTGAAGTCAAGTGGACCTTAGAAAGCATCACTATAAACAAAGCTAGTGGGGGTGATGGAATTCCAGTTGAGCTATTTCAAATCCTGAGAGATGATGCTGTGAAAGTGCTGCACTCAATATGTCAGCAAATTTGGAAAACTCAGCAGTGGCCACAGGACTGGAAAAGGTCAGTTTTCATTCCAATCTCAAAGAAAGGCAATGTCAAAGAATGCTCAAACTACCGCACAACTGCACTCATCTCACATGCTAGTAAAGTAATGCTCAAAATTCTCCAAGCCAGGCTTCAGCAATACGTGAGCCGTGAACTACCTAATGTTCAAGCTGGTTTTAGAAAAGGCAGAGGAACCAGAAATCAAATTGCCAACATCCACTGGATCATCAAAAAAGCAAGAGAGTTCCAGAAAAACATCTATTTCTGCTTTATTTACTATGCCAAAGCCTTTGACTGTGTGGATCACAATCAACTGTGGAAAATTCTGAGAGAGATGGGAATACCAGACTATCTGACCCGCCTCTTGAGAAATCTGTATGCAGGTCAGGAAGCAACAGTTAGAACTGGACATGAAACAACAGACTGGTTCCAAATAGGAAAAGGAGTATGTCAAGGCTGTATATTGTCACTCTGCTTATTTAACTTATATGCAAAGTACATCATGAGAAACGTTGGACTGGAAGAAGGCTGAGTGCCGAAGAATTGATGCTTTTGAACTGTGGTTTTGGAGAAGACTTTTGAGAGTCCCTTGGACTGCAAGGAGATCCAACCAGTCCATTCTGAAGGATATCAGCCCTGGGTGTTCTTTGGAAGGAATGATGCTAAACTGAAACTCCAGTACTTTGGCCACTTCATGCAAAGAGTTGACTCACTGGAAAAGATTTTGATGCTGGGAGGGATTGGGGGCAGGAAGAGAAGGGGACGACAGAGGATGAGACGACTGGATGGCATCAGTGACTCTATGGAAGTGAATCTGAGTGAACTCAGGGAGTTAGTGATGGACAGGGAGGCCTGGCGTGCTGCAATTCATGGGGTCACAAAAAGTCGGACAAGACTGAGTGACTGAACTGATAACTGGGAACAATAGAAACATTAACTGAACTTTGTGCCTTCCTTGGAAGATTAAGTTGTTTAAAGGGAAGTTAAACAATAACCAACGAGAAGACTATCAAAGAATTGACCTTAGAATAGTAAACCATACTAAGTGCCTCAAGCAAGCTGAGAGTTTAAGAAACACTAACTTTTCACCATCCTAAATGTGCTGAAAAGCTAATCTGCTATAAGGGAGTTAATAAACTCACCCCACTCCTCGCCCCAATAAGATTTCAAGATAAAATATGAATTTCTAACAACAATTCCTGGAGAAGGAAATGCCAACCCACTCCAGTATTCTTGCCTGGAGAATTCCATGGACCAAGGAGCCCGGTTGGCTACAGTCCATGGGATCACAAACAGTTGGACACAACTGAGCAACTAACACACAACAACAACTCTAACAAAACAAAGAGTCCTTTCCATGTCTCCCTAAAGCACAAAATTCTCAATATTAGAGTCTTCCTAATATTCTCAATTATTTTTAATGTTTTTAATCATATGAGGCATGCCCTTAAATCTCCCTTTCAGAACAAAGTACAAAATAAATTTTTAGAAAGAAATAAACAAACAAATACATAAATCAATAATTGGGAGGATTTTCCACTCTTTCACCTAAAGATTCGATCCTTGTGAAACTATATCATTCTTTGGGAGAGACAGTTGGTGTTTTAAGCAGTGTTCATCATTTTCACTTTAGTATAAACAAGTACTTGAGGCTTTCTTAAGAACAGATTTTGCTAGAAGATAAAAAGTGAGACTTTCTTCCTCTTTTCCTAGAGGCAGAAAAGCCAGAACATTCCTTGTTCTGATTTGGCCCAAGAACAGGGATGCTCTGCCTTTAAGACTGAAATGCCAAAATTTCTCTCTCAACAGTAAAATATTGATGTATACCCATCTTCTATTTCGTGAAATATAAATCATATTTATATCTCAAATTTAAAAGAAACTTCTCCCTCACACTCCTTTCTTATATTCAAAAGCAAATAATCAAGTTAACTTGTCCTGTAGTCACATCACCTATAAGAATAAACTGTTAAAGCATTTTTGTCAAAGAGATTACAGAAAATCAGTCCCTTTATCTCGTGAAGTATTTCTGAATTTTCTGGTCCCTTAAGCTTTGCCCTCTCCTGTGTTAAAGTCAAAACATCGGATCAATAATACATGATGCTCAAGCCTTGCAATCTCAGACTCAAGACTAATACAGAGCATGCAAAATGGACATTACAGCACACAGTTGTGCTCTGTGGAAACTATGGCGTAATACCCTGGAATATAGCTGCAAGTCATAAAAATGCAGTGCACAGACCCCCCGGAAAGAATTGTGTCCACGGCCCCAGAATGATGTCTGTTGTCCAACACCCTCACTCCACGTCTGAGCCCTTTTGCTCCATGTGGTTTTTCCCTCAGGGATCATTATTGGGTTTCATAATGATTAGTTTGTGTATGAAAAAGGAAAGCTCAAGACTATAATTTTATACATACTTAAAAATACATATATAAAGAAAATTCAGTAGCGAGACGAGTAATCTCCTGGAGCCTGCTGTGAGCAGGAGTATACCTGTGAGAGTGACAAGCTGATAAACGAATGTCCTAGCACCCAAGGGGACAAACCACAGACAGGAAAGCTTTGTGTCCCTGTAGCTGAGGGAGCTCTGCCCTCCTGCTCCCCACTTCAGACATAATGAGAGCACCCACAAAGAAGAGACGGCAGCTGGTGAAGGAAATGAGTATTGGACCATCTGAGTTGGGAATTCGGGGATAAGGAGAGGGGGAATGTTTCTTTTCATTTTGGCAGCCAGATGATGAAAGAGATATTCATCAATAAAGACCCAAGGAAGGATAGGCAGAGGCAAAGTGGGGCTGAAACAAGGCCCAGAGGTGACCTCACAGAGGGCCTGAAGGAGGAGACAGGGCCACACTGGGAGTCAGGAAGACAGGACACCTACCTGGTAAATGGGTCTTCAGCACCACACCTGCAAAGGCTCCCTTCTCTGCAGATCCCCAAGTCCTCTCACCTGGAGAGGCAGCGTAGCCTAAAGAGGAGAAAATCCTGGGTGTCCCCTCTCAGCCTGTGGCCGGGTTCCCAGCCTCCAGGATCAATGCCTGATGATCTGAGGTGGAGCTGATGGAATATCAGAAATAAAGAAATGCAATGTCCTTGAATCATCCCCAAACCATTCCCCTCTCCCAGTCAGTGGAAAAATTGTCTTCCACAAAACTGGCCCCTGGTGCCAAAATGGTTGGTGACCGTTGCTCTATGGGGCCTTGAACCAATCACTTAATCGTTCTGAACCTCAGTTTCCTCATCTGTGAAGAGGGCTAACAATAAGATAATCAATCCAAGAAAACCCTGGGCAACAATGGTTGCCATATAACAATCACTCAATAAACATTCGATTTTATTATATTCTTATCAACTGTCACATCAACATATTACTTTTCTTTTAAAAAAAAAAAAAGTTAACAATGTGTCCCCACCCCCTTTAGCTCTACCTATGATTTAATGAAAAGGAAAGGTAACTTGTTCATCCTCCCTTCTTCTAGTGGCGTAAATTAAGGTGTTTCCTACATTTCTATTTATATTCATCTCTGTGTTTCTCCATATATAAAATGTAAATCCCTCAAAATGACAGGATAAAAATTAAGATCCGGGTGTCTTTTAGAGTAGACAGATGAGAAGGGGAGCAGTTGGGTAGCTATGGGGAAGGAGCCTGTGGGGAGAAAAAGGGAAATGGCAGGAAAAAACTGAGTATTGGTCTCTGGATTTTAACTGGGATACACATTTGGCCTATAAACACCAAGTTTTCTTATTCAGTCATCTAACCGAGTGGCTCTCAACTGAAGGCAGTAGTAAGTAAGAGCAGGGAAAAAGGAAACTGATGATATTTGCTAGACATGTGAACATCAAGGCTGAAAAAAGCAAACTCAAGAATCAAGTTGTACGAGTCACACATGTGACTTTATTGATTGTGAATGTCTATTGAAAGAGGCATATATGTAATTTTCACACACATTCTCTCAGTCAAAAGCTTTATTCTAACAAGCAGGCATCATCTATAAACTGAACTAATGCAATAGCCTTTGAGCTGGTCTTCACTCCACTCTTAACTGACTAGAGTCTCTTCTTTACACAGAGCTGGAGTTATCTCTGTAAAATACAAAAGTAAAAAGACCCTGATACCGGGAAAGATTGAAGGCAGGAGGAGAAAGGGACAACAGAGGATGAGATGGTTAGATGGCATCGCTGACTCAATGGACGTGAGTTTGAGCAGGCTCCAGGAGATGGTGAAGGACAGGCATGCTGTAGGCATACACAGGACTGCAATGAGCCGGACACAACTGAGCGACTGAACGACAACAACACAACAACGTCACTGCCTAGTTAGAACCTATCACACTTAGAATACCTTCAAAGTCCTGTCATGGCCTGTGAGATTCTGCATAAGGTAGCCCTTGCCTTCTTTTTTTTTTTTAAACTTTCTTTTGTCCCCTCCCCCCAAAGTTTTCACTACAATGGTACTATATTAACCTCTCCATTCCTCAGCTTATTCTGACCTCAGGGCCTTTGAACTGGATACTGTCTCTCCCGGAAGCTTTTCACTCACAACTGCTCAGGCCTTGGCTCAAATATCACCTCTTTTTCCAAACCACCTCATCTAAAGAAGAGTCTCCCAACAGTTCTCTAATCCAATTGATTTACCTTATAACATTTGTCACTACCTGAAATTCTTATATATTTACCCATAAGCTTATTATCTCTTTCTTTTTATCAGAACATAGCTTCCTCAGAGCAGAGGTCTTACTTACCCTATACCTAGCCTTGTGCCTGGCATAAAGTTAGTTCCCACTAGGTTTCTGCTGAATATGTAAATGAACAATATTCAAATAGAGTCTAGATGCTAAGAGAAGGAAAATATGTTTATGAGAAACATTTTTAAGGCATTGAACAGCTCAAAAGATATTAGGAAAATTTTTCTCAAGAGTTAGACTTTCAAAAAAATTTGAGCAATGTTTATATATTCAATTGATTGATGGCATCTGTCTAGTTTCTTCTACCTGTAATTTAAGGCCTAGCCTCTTGTCAACAGTTGAAAGCCTTTTAGATCATCTATACAGAGAAGACTGGAACAGAAACTCAATAGAAAAAAATAAACCCTCAAAAGAGATAACAGTCCAGATCCGACTAGACTCTAAAAACTACTCAGAGAATCTTTGGGCTACTCTTCCAGTCTGTCTTCATAATGGTATTATTGAGACAGTCACTCAAGCTATAATAAAATGAAATATTCAAAAAGGAAAAATTATTTCAAAATAACAAAAGTCCCAATTAAAGTCCTCTTCTTCAAAAATAAACATATATTTACTACCATTTTAAACTAATAGGTTATTTGAAATATGAAAGAATGAATCACTAATCCCTATAAATTAAAAATTTTGGCACAAACATGTTATCTGTTTGACATTTTTACATATCCATATTTCATAATCAGGTCCATAACTCTTTTTCCTCATGTGAAGCTAATTCGTCTTTCAAGCTCAAATCAAACCATGTTTTAAAAGCAGTTCAGTGTTTTTATTTTGTGTTGATGGTCACATAACCAGTTGTTTCAGATTAACTTTTAAATAACTAATAATTGCGACCCCGTGGACTGTAACCTACTAGGCTTCTCTGTCCATGGGACTCTCCAGGCAAGAATACTGGAGTGGATTGCCATTTCCTTCTCCAGGGGATCTTCCCGACCCAAGAATCGAACCCAAGTCTCCCACATTGGAGGCAGACGCCTTAACCTCTGAGCCACCAGGGAAGCCATCTAATAAAATGTGGTATTACGTGGATATTCAAATGTTAATGCCATTAAAAAATGCTCTTTTTATGAATTTTGTAGAATCGTTCATCACAGATGCTTCAAGATGCTGGGAGTTCGCTTCATTCAGTTGTTTTCCACAGCAGCAGGAAATTTAACTTACAGTCTACTGGGCTTTCCTGGCGGCTCAGACAGTAAAGCGTCTGCCTGCAATGCAGGAGACCTGGGTTCAATCCCTGGGTTGGGAATATCCCATGGAGAGGAAATGGCAACCCACTCCAGTACTCTTGCCTGGAAAATCCCAAGGATGGAGGAGCCTGGTAGGCTACAGTCCATGGGGTCGCACAGAGTCAGACATGACTGAAGCAACTTAGCAGTAGCAGCAGCAGCAATGTGTATATGTTAATCCCAAACTTCTAAAAAATTGTTACTCAGACATGTTCTGAGCTCTTCCAGAAGAGATAATCCTATCTCCATGTAGTTTGTTAACACCTTCTGGAAAGGTCTGATTGTCAGAAAACTTTTGTTTACTTTAAACTGAAATGGGTCTGCTGGTGGCTTCCTCCCACAGGTCTGCCCTCTGGCACAACAAAGGTTATTATATATGACAGCTGTTCATGCATTTCAATGCAGTTTTCGGGGACCCACTAGTTTTTCTTTTATAGCTGGAGAGCCAGTTTCCCAAACTGCTCTCAGATCCTGCATCACCCGAGGTATCTCTATACCCTACCGCACCACCCACATTCTCTTTTCAGAGCCTCTCCTCCACCAGTCAGAAGTAGAGTCCCTAACCCAGCTATAAGCCTTTTGACCCTGTCCAGCAGTGGAGCAGCCTGTTGGGAGATCATATAGAACTATACATGCCCTACATGTTGCCTCTCAAAGGCTAAAATGCCAAGTGATGCCCCAGGCTGAGGGAAAATGGTGAAAGGAGAAAAACAGTTGCGTTCATTCCATCTGAAAGATTCTAGTACTTTCTTCCTATATCGTGATCTGCCCAGATCCTTCTGAAATTTTTGTTTTAAGTGAAACTAGAAGGACATCGGTTTGCTTGGTTGGTTGGCTGGTTTTACTAGAAAGTTAGCCATCCTGTGTTGATGAATTCTACTGCTTGAAGAGCTGTAATGGTCCATAAAGAGCAAGCTCTAGGAACCACTGCCCTGGACTTGCCTCTTGTGTTACCACTGTTTTCTAATCCAGCTCTTGCCTCTATCACTTGACAAGACAGCATGGCTCGCAAATCATTAGATCATTAGAATCAAAGGAGTTTTATGAAAATACAGATTCCCCAGGGCCCCTCACTAGAAATTATGGCTCAGTAGGTCTGACGTGAGGCTTGGTATCTGCATTTTTAAAAGCTCTTCAAAGATCCTGATGCTCATCCAAAATGAGAAAGCGCTGGAAAAACCATACCTTTGGGTTTTTATCATAAATGACATGCATTTATTCAGTGACTCTCTCCTGTGTATTTATAGCTTAGTATCACCAGGGAGTGGAGTTGATTAGGAAAGCAGGAGTCTGATCAGGTGTTAATACATCCAAGCAGGTCTTGATCCATGGATGCATAGTCAGCTTCCTCCCTTGGATATGGACACATCTGCACTCGGTATCCTTTCCTCTTCCTCTAAGCTTCCCTTAACAGACCAAGTGTTGTCTCTTCAGCTTTAGACACACTTACTCTATCTGTCCAATTCTACCCAATAAACTGACCTCAACACTCTTGGGTTTCATCAATATTCCTATTAAAGGATAATACTTGAACAGGATATAATATTAATACATAATCACCCCTTAATAAACTGCATATTAAGTATCTACTATTATTATAGCTTCAAATTACCTTCATTTTTATAGAGGCACCAGCAAATTGATGCTATCTGAAGTCTGGACCAATCCATACTATTTGGCTTTACTTGAATTTCAATAAGCAGTTCTCCTTCATCCAATATAACTGATGTTTAGAAATACAACTTCAAGTTATACATTTATTCAAGTTATACATGAAATTATTTAGAACTTCAGGTTTTAAAATCTATCATATACTTTCAGTACCTTTTCAACATAGTATAGCATTTTCAATGCTAACTTTTCCATCCAACACATTGAAACTCTTTTCCAGAGAATTATCTTACGCAACAGTCTAATGTTAAATAAACTTGAGAAATACAATTTCTATACAGTCATTCAAATAACTAATAACATATATTTTAACAGGGATAGCAGAAAACACACAGCTTCTTAAAGATTTTGTTTGAGAGTTGACTCATTGGAAAAGACTCTGATGCTGGGAGGGATTGAGGGCAGGAGGAGAAGGGGACGACCTAGGACGAGATGGCTGGATGGCATCACGGACTCGATGGACATGAGTCTGAGTGAACTCCAGGAGATGGTGATGGATAGGGAGGCCTGGCGTGCTGCGATTCATGGGGTCGCAAAGAGTCAGACACGACTGAGCAACTCAACTGAACTGAATGTCACTTTTTACATTTCACTGGCCATAGCAAGATACATGGTGAAGTCTGATGTTGATGGGGTGGGAAGTAGACTCTTTCTACACAAAAGGGCCTCAATGAAAGGTTCATGAGGGAAAGGGGCATAAATATTTAAAACACACAATATAACTGATCATCTCTCCTTATTTGAAATTGGTGCCTTACACACCTTTCTCCAAACTTTTGAATTTTTTTGTCTTTTCCAAGATTTTTCAAACAATATGATAGTACTATGATCATATCAATAAGATTGTTTATTGCCTAAAATGTAATTTGTCTGGCCCTGGAATTTGAGCTCATCTAAAATATTTAAGTTATCAAAAGTTTCTCTTACCCTGGATGTCAATGACCTCTAAACACAATGATTTCTCAGTGTTGGCAGCTTAAAGGTCATCTTTCTCGGTATAGACAGAAAAAAAAACAAAAACAAAACGGAAGTACTGTGTTTTCTTTTAACATGATACTCTCATTCTCAAGCAATGGACCTATAATTTTGATCTATCTATTGTTCTGAAAATAGCTCTAAAAATTGCTGCTGCTGTCTTTAGTGGTTTTTGTGAGCCTCAGCTAATCCTTGGCTTTAACTCTCTTGAAATTCTTGTCCTATTCTTTTGTATTCTCCTTAGTTATGTATTCTCCTATCCACAAGTTACACAGATACTTTCTAGCCTTATCGGTTTTCAGTTCAAATATGCCAACTTCTCTTCAGGCCTCCCATTTTCTTTTCACTGAGAGTATGTTTAACTGTGTAGCCAGAATTCCACAATTCAATATTCCTTGGGGGATTCTCTGCTGGCTCAGATAGTAAAGAATCTGCCTGCAATGTGGGAGACCTGGGTTCAATCCCTGGGTTGGGAAGATCCCTTGGAAAAGAAATGGCAACCCAGTCTAGTATTCTTTATCACCACAGAATTATATTCATCTTTTATCTCTTTGGGAAAGTGACTTTGTTTTTTAAAGAAAATATTTTATCAGCTATTATTCAAAACTCCACCCATATTCAGTCCTCATGGCTTATTTTTTTTAATGACGTAATTATGAGAGACAATATGGCATAAACTTTAAGAGTTCAGTCTCAGGAGATGAAATCTGAATCTTGGCTTTTTTCACTCACAAGTTGTGTGACCTTGAACAAGTAAGTCAACCTTTCTGTGCCTCAGTGTGCTCATCTATAATATGGGGACAATCTATACTGTTATTTTAAGAACTGAATAATGTACATAAAGTACCTGGAACAGTGCCTGTCACATAAGTGGCTATCAGTACATTCAGTTCAGTCACTCAATCCTGCCCAACTCTTTGCAACCCCATGAACTGCAGCACACCAGGCATCCCTGTCCATCACCAACTCCTGGTGTCTACTCAAACTCATGTCCATCAAGTTGGTGATGCCATCCAGCCATCACATCCTCTATCATCCCCTTCTCCTCCTGCCCCCAATCTCTCCCAGCATCAGGATCTTTTACAATGAGTAAACTCTTCACATGAGGTGACCAAAGTATTAGAGTTTCAGCTTTAGCATCAGTCCTTTCAATGAATACCCAGGACTAATCTCCTTTAGGATGAAGTGGTTGGATCTCCTTGCAGTCCAAGGGACTCTCAAGAATCTTCTCCAGCATCACAGTTCAAAAGCATCAATTCTTCGGTGCTCAGCTTTAAAACTGAAGAGCCTCTTGATAAAAGTAAGAGAGGAGAGTGAAAAAATTGGCTTAAAACTCAACATTTAAAAAGCTAGGATCATGGCATCTGGTCCCATCACTTCACGGCAAATAGATGTGGAAACAGTGGAAACAGTGAGAGACTTTATTTTGGGGAGCTCCAAAACCACTGTGAATGGTGACTGCAGCCATGAAAATAAAAGATGCTTGCTCCTTGGAAGAAAAACTATGACTAACCTAGAGAGCATATTAAAAAACAGAGACATTACTTTGCCAGCAAAAGTCTGTCTAGTCAAAGCTATGGTTTTTCCGGTAGTCACATATGGATGTTAGAGTTGGACTATAAAGAAAGCTGACTGCTGAAGAATTGATGCTTTTGAACTGCGGTGCTGGAGAAGACTCTTGAGAGTCCCTTGGACTGCAAGGAGATCCAACCTGTCCATCCTAAAGGAAATCAGTCCTGAGTATTCATCAGAAGGACTGATGTTGAAGCTGAAGCTCCAATACTTTTGTCACCTGATGCTAAGAACCAGCTCATTGGAAAAGACCCTGATGCTGGGAAAGATTGAAGGCATGAGGTGAAGAGGACAACAGAAGGTGAGATGATTGGATGGCATCACCAACTCAATGAATGTGAGTTTGAGTAAGCTCTAGGCGTTGGTGATGGACAAGGAAGCCTGGCTTGCTGCAGTCCATGGGGTTGCAAAGAGTCAGACAGGACTGAGCAACTGAATTGACTAATTCTGACTGGTGTGTAAGATAATACAGCATGGTCGTTTTGATTTGCATTTCCCTGATAATGAGAGATGTTGAGCTCTTTTCATGCATTTACTAGCCATCTGTAGGTCTTCTTTAGAGAAATGTCTGTTTAAGTCTTCTGCTCACTTTTTGATTGGGTTGTTTGTTTTTCTGGTATTGAGCTTCATGAGCTGCTTGTGTATTTTGGAGATTAGTGCTTTGTCAGTTGTTTCAGTTGTTATTATTTTCTCTCATTCTGAGAGCTGTCTTTTCACCTTGCTTATGGTTTCCTTCATTGTGCAAAAGCTTTTAAGTCTAATTAGGTCCCATTTGTTTATTTTTGTTTTTATTTCCATTACTTTAGGATGTGGCTCATAGAGGTTCTTGCTGTGGCTTATGTCAAAGAATGCTCTGCCGATGTTTTCCTCTAGAAGGTTTATAGTTTCTGGTCCTATAGTTTCTGGTCTTACATTTAGGTCTTTAATCCATTTTGAGTTTATTTTTGCATATGGAGTTAGAAAGTGTTCTAATTTCATTCTTTACAGGTTGCTACCCAGTTTTCCCCGCACCATTTACTGAAGAAAGTGTCTTCTCCATTCTTTATATTTGCCTCCTTTGTCAAAGATAAGGTGCCTATAGGTGTATGGATTTATCTCTTAGCTTTTTGTCTTATTCCATTGGACTATATTTCTATTTTTGTGCCAGTCCCATACTGTCTTGATGACTGTAGTATTGTATTATAGTCTGAACTCAGGAAGGTTGATTCCTCCAGCTCCATTCTTCTTTCTCAAGAGTGCTTTGGCTATATGGGGTATTTTGTGTATCCATAGAAATTTGGAAGTTACTTATTCTAGTTCTGTGAAAAATTCCATTGGTAGTTTGATAGAGATTGCATTGAATCTATAGATTGCTTTGGGTAGTACAGTCATTTTCACAATATTAATCCTTTAAACCAAGAACATGATATATCTTTTAAAAAAGAAAGTTTGGATATTTTAGAGAACAACAAGGTTTTGCACACAGATGCTGAACATTGTGTCCACCTTGAATTTTTTTTCTTTTGCTGACAAGCAACTTATTTTTAGAAGCTACTCACCATCATCAAAGGGGGAACTTATATTTCTGATTTTACTTTCCCTTCAATTAAGAGACACTTCTAAGAAACCTACTGACATCTCTGAGGTCAGAACTAGTACCAAAATAAGGAGAGTCAGAGGCTTCAGGGGCTTCCCAGGTGGCATTAGTGGTAAAAAAAGAAAGAAAGAAAGAAAGAAAGAAAGAAAGAAAGAAAGAAAGAAAGAAAAGAAAGAAACCCTTCTGCCAATGCAGGAGCTGTAAAAGATATTAGTTCAATCATTGGGTTGGGAATATCCCCTGGAGGAGGGTATGGCTACCCACTCTGGTATTCTTGCCTGGAGAATTCCATGGACAGAGGCGACTGGCAGCCAACAGTCCATAGGGCTGCAAAGAGTCAGACGCGACCAAAGTGACTTAGCATGCACATACACACACACACACACACACATACACACACACACACACACACACACACACACACACACACACACAGGTTGCAGATTCCATCACTTCATAAGAAAGAACTTTCTAGCAAAGTAAAGTGTCTAAATAATGGATTGAGTTGGTTGTAAAGTCATATAGGTGAGAAGCTGGAAAATGTTTATGGTTCCTAAATATTTGTGTGTGGGCGAGCTTATCATAATCACGCAGGGAACTTGTTAAAAACATACATTTGAGGGCCCCACTACAGAGCTTTCAAAGTCAGGGACTTGAAATCAATACTTTAGATAATTTCTCTAAGTGATGTTGATGTGCAGCTAAGTTTGGAAATCAATGGATTCAATCAGTCTAACAGCCCTGCCAAAACCAAGAGTCTATATATTGAATTCTGAAGATAGCAGGGGGAAGTGAGTTTTCTATATAAGGGGAACTTCAAACAGTAGAAAGGCTGCAGTGAACAGGCAAGATGTGGGTAGTACCCTTAGTTTTTCAGGTTTCAGAACCTGAAAGGGGACTGATAGATACTAACCAAACTCATGATAGCCAATGAATAAACTGTAAACTTACAAAATTTTCATATGGATTTTAGGAACTGCTTGTAAATAGCTACAGAACACAAGCAGGAATTCTGTTAAGGATTGCACTGAATTTGTAGTCAATTTGGAGAGTATAGCCATCTTAATAATATTATGTCTTCTGATCCACAAACATGGGAGGTCTTTCCATTTATTTAGATCTTTTTAATTTCTTTCAACATTTGTTGTTTTTAGAATTATTAATTTTGCACTTCTTTTAAAAATTAATCCTAAATACAATTTTCAGATTCTCTCTTGCAATTTATTTGTTGAGGAAACCATCCTGCTTTCTGTAGAGTTCCCCTTTCCAACATCCTGACTCTAAACTTGTTTTACACATTCTTGCTTACAATCTTGTGATGTTATTTAACATCTTTGTCCTTTTTCCTAAAAATTCATAATCATATCTAAAGGCTTGATCAAATTTTATTTTTTAGCAAAAATACTTCATAAACACTGCTTTGTCTTTCTATTGAGTTAGATATTTGGATATTACTCTTAATAATGAAAGAGACATGTGTACCCCAATGTTCATCGCAGCACTGTTTATAATAGCCAGGACATGGAGGCAACCTAGATGTCCATCAGTAAGCAGATGAATGGATAAGAAAGCTGTGGTAGATATACACAATAGAGTATTACTCAGCCATAAAAAAGAATACATTTGAATCAGTTCTAATGAGCTAGATGAAACTGGAGCTGATTATAGAGTGAAGTAAGCCAGAAAGAAAAACACCAATACAGTATACTAACACATATATATGGAATTTAGAAAGATGGTAACAATAACCCTGTACGCAAGACAGCAAAAGAGACACAGATGTAAAGAACAGACTTTTGGACTCTGTGGGAGGGGGAGGATAATCTGAGAGAATGGCACTGAAACATGTATACTATCATGTAAGAAACGAATCGCTAGTCTAGGTTCAATACAGGATATAGGATGCTTGGGGCTGGTACACTGGAATGACCCAGAGAGATGATATGGGGAGGGTGGTGGGAAGGGGGTTCAGGGTTGAGAACTCATGTACACCTGTGGTGGATTCATGTCAATGTGTGGCAAAACCAACACAGTATTTTAAAGTAAAAAATAATAATAATAATGAGCTGGTTTCATAACTTTCTCCAAGTTGACCAGTTTTTTGTTGACCTTTTTTGACCAGTTACATTTTTAAGCATCATCCTGAATTCATTTATGTACACACATTGATACATGACAATCCACTGTAGTTATTGTTTACTGCTGTGCTATGCATGGTCAGTCATGTCTGACTGACTCTTTGCAACCCCATGGACTGTAGCCTGCCAGGCTCCTCTGTCCATGGGACTTCCAAGGCAATAATACTGGAATGGGTTGCCATTTCCTACTCCAGGGGATCTACCCAACCCAGGTATCAAACCTGCATCTCTTGCATCTTCTGAATTGGCAGGTGGATTATTTCCACTATACCCCCAGAAGCAAATTATTGCATTTACTGATGCTCAAATTGCTTCATGTTGGCCAGTGAGACTCTCTTCAGTTTGGCTCCTAAGTCTTTTGGGCACAACCTTAGTAGTGTACCCATATAGGGAAAAAGCCAATCATAAGTCCAGATTGTTGTCTGCTTCTGACCAATCAGCTATAAAACAGAAGTTCCCATGACCTCTTCCTCATTGAATTTTACTATTTGTTAGAGAAGCTCATAGAACTCAAGGGAACACTTAAGTTTACCAATTTAAATTTGAGGATATGATAAAAAGATACAGTGAACAGTCAGAAGAATAGATACATAGGGCAAGGTCTGGGAGGCTCCTGAATGGAGGAGCTTCTGTCCCTGTGGAGTTGGAGTACATTACTCTCCCATATGTGGATGTGTTCACCAACCTGGAAGACCTCCAAACCCCATAATTTGGGGTATTTTTATGGAGGCTTCTTTACATAAGCATGATCAGTTATTAACTCCATTTCTAGTCCCTCTCCCATCTCTAGAGAAGTGGAGGATGGGGCTGATATTCCAAGCTTCTAGTTGCAGCTTGGTCTTTCTGGAGACCAGACCCCATCCAGGAGCTATATAAGAACCCATCCAGAGTTGCCTCATTAGAACAAAAGATACTCCAATCACTCAAGAAATTCTAAGGAATTTAAAAGCCTATTCAGGAACCAGGATTAAAGACCAAATATTAGAACAAAAGATAGCATTCTTATCACTCAAGAATTTACAATGGTTTTAGCCGTTCTGTGCTAGGAACTGGGAACAGAGGCCAAAACATATTTTTTATTATCTCACAGCCTCCATAACTTCTTTGCTATCTGGTGTGACAAGATATTCCAAGTTCATTGGACATATCTTGCTGCAGACCTAAAATCAGCCATTTCTCTGAGAAACCTTGATTCCTTTCATTGGTAAATGATATTTAGACTCTCAATCTGGGCACTAGTGGTGCTGTTTAGCATTTACATTGTTTTGAAATGTTTTTAGTGAGCAGAGCTTGAAAATACATACATTTTAAAAATAATAATACTGAGTTCATACTAATGTTTTCAATAATTGGATTATCTTCACAGATTCTTCCTTCAGGCTATGGAAAAACTGGCAAAACATCCCAATTCTGCAAGATTATTCACATGCCAAGTGATACAAATTTACTGTGTCACCAGATCCAGTGACTTGCTTTTGGACAATGATAGGTAAATATTGACAAATCCTTATTTCCCAGTTTCCTTATACAATCTATGTTACTATATTTTCTGAATAAAACATCAGATGGTCCCATAAGTATTGCAAATATGGGGACAACAGAAGAAAATGTTCAAAATTGGATGCATCTGGAAATCTGGAATGTATAGCTGCCATGTAAATACTCTAGGCCAAGGATGGCAAACACATTACCTCATCTATGGTAGTCACCACTAACTAATCACTCTTCTATACTGAGCTAGATGCACCTTAGAATCTTTCATAGCACAAGTCTCCAGGAAGTCACTATAAATCAATCTAGGTGGCCAAGCAAGATGATATATACTACCGTCCATATTTAAGGCAAACCAATGTTCTGTTAGGGTAACCCTGGTGGCTCAGATGGTAAAGAATCTGCCTGCAGTGCAGGAGACCTGGGTTCAGTCCCTGGGTTGGGAAGATCCCCTGGAGAAGGGAATGGCAACCCACCCTAGTATTCTTGCCTGGAGAGTCCCAAGGACAGAGAAGCCTGGCAGGCTACAGTTCACGGGGTCACAAAGAGTCGGACACAACTCAACCACTACACTACTACTACTACTAATGTTTTGTTATCACATTACAACTTTGTACAATTAATACAGTAGTTGCCAACTTGGATTTTGAAGTATATTAGTCCTGTTAACAGTTGTTCAATAAACAAAATGGATTTGTGGTCACAGAAGTTTCATTTTCAAAAAATGAAACTTTCTTCATTGCAAGATTTCAACAGCCTTTGCTGCTGCTAAGTCACTTCAGTCATGTCCAACTCTGTGTGACCCCATAGATGGCAGCCCACCAGGCTCCCTCGTCCCTGGGATTCTCCAGGCAAGAACACTGGAGTAGTGTTTTAATATGCATTGTGACTATCCAGGAAGAGAAATAGTATAATTTGACCCCTTCATGAAACTCTTTTGTTCATAAGTACCTTATAAACACAACATCAGGCTTTTCTTTTATACGAATCACATTCAAATTATGTCTTTAAGCCCATATCAATATATATAAAGCTGAATCAGGATTGGGCGCTTTTGGATGAAATAGATTTCATACACTGAATGCTGATTTTTGCATGTGTGTGTCACTCTCCAAAGATAATCTTTTCTTCAGTATTAAGAGACAATTTTGCTTTAGTCTTCAATCTACTGACTACAGTATGATTGTAGTTTTGATAGAAAAGTTGTGTGTGTGTGTGTAACTATGCTACAAAGATAGGATTATATTATTTCATTATGCATGAAAGCATCACTGATGGAGGGTGTAGTTTGACAGATCTCAATGGTGGATCATTTGGAATAGTCCAGTCTGAGAGTCGCAAAACCCACAGCTGGAATTTGAAACTTTGAGCTATTTGCTTCGTGCTGTTCCCTCATGATTAGTGGTAATCATGTTTCTTCTGATGGTAGTTGCTTTTCAAATAGTCTCTAGAGACTCTTTTAATATCAGATTTGTTTAGGAGACTGTTAACAGTTGTTCAATAAACAAAATGGATTTGTGGTCACAGAAGTTTCATTTTCAAAAAATGAAACTTTCTTCATTGCAAGATTTCAACAGCCTTTGCTGCTGCTAAGTCACTTCAGTCATGTCCAACTCTGTGTGACCCCATAGATGGCAGCCCACCAGGCTCCCTCGTCCCTGGGATTCTCCAGGCAAGAACACTGGAGTAGTGTTTTAATATGCATTGTGACTATCCAGGAAGAGAAATAGTATAATTTGACCCCTTCATGAAACTCTTTTGTTCATAAGTACCTTATAAACACAACATCAGGCTTTTCTTTTATACGAATCACATTCAAATTATGTCTTTAAGCCCATATCAATATATATAAAGCTGAATCAGGATTGGGCGCTTTTGGATGAAATAGATTTCATACACTGAATGCTGATTTTTGCATGTGTGTGTCACTCTCCAAAGATAATCTTTTCTTCAGTATTAAGAGACAATTTTGCTTTAGTCTTCAATCTACTGACTACAGTATGATTGTAGTTTTGATAGAAAAGTTGTGTGTGTGTGTGTAACTATGCTACAAAGATAGGATTATATTATTTCATTATGCATGAAAGCATCACTGATGGAGGGTGTAGTTTGACAGATCTCAATGGTGGATCATTTGGAATAGTCCAGTCTGAGAGTCGCAAAACCCACAGCTGGAATTTGAAACTTTGAGCTATTTGCTTCGTGCTGTTCCCTCATGATTAGTGGTAATCATGTTTCTTCTGATGGTAGTTGCTTTTCAAATAGTCTCTAGAGACTCTTTTAATATCAGATTTGTTTAGGAGACTTTGAGCTAACATAGGATTTTGCTTAACCCTAAGGATTAATTAATTACCCTCTAAGGATTCCAACATTCTGCAAATATTAACGTCTTTAGCAGTTATGAGCTTCTAACTACAGAACTGGGTGTCCAAGTCTAGAAATTAAAAGGCCCATAAAATTTGCAAATAGGTTGGGGGATGGGATTTTCAGAGATAATTAAACTGTTGGAAAATAGCATCTGTGAGAAAAGAACAAAGATAAACTAGATTCCCATAAAGATGAGAGACTGAAATATGCTGCTGTTGCTGCTGCTAAGTCACTTCAGTCATGTCCAACTCTGTGCAACCCCATACATGGCAGCCTTCAGGCTCCCTCGTCTCTGGGATTTTCCAGGCAAGAGTACTAGAGTAGGGCACCATTGCCTTTTCCAAAGCATGAAAGTGAAAAGTGAAAGTGAAGTCGCTCAGTCGTATCCTACTCTTAGCGACCCCATGGACTGCAGCCTACCAGGCTCCTCCATCCATGGGATTTTCCAGGCAAGAGTACTGGAGTGGGGTGCCATTGCTTTCTCCGCTCAAATACGAACGAGTTCCCTGAACTCCTTGAGCAGTTCCCTGAACAGTTCAATACAGTGCAGAAAGAAAGCATTGGAACACCAACAATTTTTTTGTTATTCTTTTCAATTTTCTGTGTTGGAATATTTCATTGTATATGTATTATAATGAATATATAAAGTAGATATGAACAGTAGTACATGTATAAAATCTGTAAATACATATACATACATTGGGGCCCATGCTGAAAAGTTCTCTTTCATTAATATTACAGATAAGAATGTGTGAGTAAAGCAATTGCTTTAAAGGACTATGAGCACTTCTTCAACAGAAGAGTGTTTCAGTGTGCTTGTATAGGGAGCAGGACTAATTTAAGTAGGAGCACAAGGAATTCAGTTAGATACATTCATTTTCTTTTTAACAATAACTATTGATGAAACAACATTTATATTCAACAAATATTTTCTGAGCATGTCCTATGTAACAAGCATTGCCCTAGGCTTTGCAGATATGATGGTGAATCTACATAGCCACAGTTCTTGACTTTATAGTGCAACATAGTTTAGTGGAGGAACTAAGTGTCATGCCAGACTCTATGCAACCCCATGGACTGCAAGCCACCAGGCTCCTCTGTCCATGAAATTTTCCAGGCAAGGATACTGGAGTGGGCTGCCATTTCCTTCTCCAGGGGATCTTTCCAACCCGAGGATCGAACCCAGGTCTTCTGTACTGCAGGCAGATTCTTTACCGACTGAGCTACAAGGGAAGTCCACTGAAGGAAGGCAGGTATCAAATAAATAATTACACACCTAAATATCTCCTTATAAAGAAAACCTACTGAATGAGAGACATTAGCAAATGATATGACTGATAAGGGGTTAATATCCAAAATATATAAACAGCTATTACAACTCAATCGAAAAAAAAAAACCAAGCAACCTAATCCATAAATGGCGAGAAGACCTGAATAAACATTTGTACAAAGAGGACATTTAGGTGACCAACAAGCACATGAAAAATGCTCAATATCATTAATTATCAAAGAAATACAAATTAGAATCATAAAGAGATATCACCTCACACCTGTCAGAATCAGTTCAGTTCAGTCACTCAGTCATGTCCAACTCTTTGCAACTCTTTATCCCATGAATGGCAGCATGCCAGGTCTCCCTGTCCATCACCAGCTCCTGGAGTTCACTCAAACTCATGTCCATCGAGTCGGTGATGCCATCCAGCCATCTCATCCTCTGTCGTCCCCTTCTCCTCCTGCCCCCAATCCTTCCCAGCATCAGGGTCTTTTCCAATGAGTCAACTCTTTGCATGAGGTGGCCAAAGTACTGGAGTTTCAGCTTTAGCATCATCCCTTCCAAAGAACACCCAGGACAGATCTCCTTTAGAATGGACTGGTTGGATCTCCTTGTAGTCCAAGGGACTCTCAAGAGTCTTCTCCAACACTACAGTTCAAAAGCATCAATTCTTCAGCACTCAGCTTTCTTCACAGTCCAGCTCTCACATCCATATATGACCATTGAAAAAACCATAGCCTTGACTAGATGGACCTTTGTTGGCAAAGTAATATCTCTGCTTTTGAATATGCTGTCTAGGTTGGTCATAACTTTCCTTCCAAGGAGTAAGCATTTTTAATTTCATGGCTGCAGTCACCATCTGTAGTAATTTTGGAGCCCAAAAAAATAAAGTCTGACAGTTTCCAGTTTCCCCATCTATTTGCCATGAAGTGATGGGACCGGATGCCATGATCTTCGTTTTCTGAATGTTGAGCTTTAAGCTAACTTTTTCACTCTCCTCTTTCACTTTCATCTAGAGGCTTTTTAGTTCCTCTTCACTTTCTGCCATAAGGGTGGTGTCATCTGCATATCTGAGGTTATTGATATTTCTCCCAGCAATCTTGATTCCAGCTTATGCTTCTTCCAGCCCAGCGTTTCTCATGATGTACTCTGCATATAAGCTAAA
>SJYC01084055.1:0-20288 GCA_006408675.1 Madoqua kirkii | reverse complement strand
GACCAGATGCCATGATCTTCGTTTTCTGAATGTTGAGCTTTAAGCCAACTTTTTCACTCTCCTCTTTCACTTTCATCAAGAGGCTTTTTAGTTCCTCTTCACTTTCTGCCATAAGGGTGGTGTCATCTGCATATCTGAGGTTATTGATATTTCTCCCAGCAATCTTGATTCCAGCTTGTGCTTCTTCCAGCCCAGCGTTTCTCATGATGTAATCTCATGATGTACTCTGCATATAAGTTAAATAAGCAGAGTGACAATATACAGCCTTGATGTACTCCTTTTCCTATTTGGAACCAGTCTGTTGTTCCATGTCCAGTTCTAACTATTGCTTCCTGATCTACATACAGATTTCTCAAGAGGCAGGTTAGGTGGTCTGGTATTCCCATCTGTTTCAGAATTTTCCACAGTTTATTGTGATCCACACAGTCAAGGGCTTTGGCATAGTCAATAAAGCAGAAGTAGATATTTTTCTGGACTTCTCTTCCTTTTTCGATGATCCAGCGGATGTTGGCAATTTGATCTCTAGTTCCTCTGCCTTTTCTAAAACAGCTTTTCTAAAAATAAGTGGCTCTACGTGCCTCTTGTTATTGCGTCAAACAGTTAAAGTGCCTCAGGCATGTTATTTCTCCTTCTGCTGGATACAGAAGTCAAAATTTCTCACAATCTTATAGAGTAGTATTCTTCTTTAAAATAATTCCCTTAAAAGATTGCTTAAGTATGCATCAAACTGTGAACTAGCACCTATAGCAAGAGCATGGGAAAGGAGTTCCTGAGACCATGAAAAAGATAATAAAGGAATTCACAAGAGAATGAAGCCTTCACAGCAAAGACAACAAGAGAGATGAATCAATAAATTCCTAGGAACAGAAAGCAAAAGGAACTCTATGGGTGCAGCAAATGGAACATAGGAACTGGCAGCGCAGGACAGCAGAACAGGCCGCAGCAAAGGGGGGCCTCATCCCAATAGAACTCTGGAGAGACTTGCAGCCCAGGTGAACAGACAGAGTGCGGGACAGTGAAAACAGGGGGTCATCAAATGTCCTTCAATAAAACAGGTCCACTGGTTCACTCATACACATATAGACACACACACACACACATGCATCTAACACACTCAGGACCTCTGCATGTAAAAGGCAGTTCGGTGTTCACTTCTATAAGAGAAAAATAGTGCAGGCACCTAAAGGAACTCAGCAAGCTGCAGGGAAAGTACAGATTGCTAGTATGAGCCCTGGTTTCTCAGTCTCTCATCCACTCACCCTTGTGAAAATTCTGCAGATAATAAGCCCTACGTACATAGACAGAGCCTTCACTACAGGGGAGAAGGCATCCTGGAGAAAGAAAGGACCTACAGAGTAGTCAAGGAAACCTGCAACCCAACCTGGAATAATCAGCCTAAACATTAGTCTAAAATAGGAACTGATGATCAAAGACTACCAGCATATGGATTAACAGCATAAAAAAGAGAGATCAAGGTCAAATCAGAGCCATAGTTCCAGGAGAACATAACAGAAATGCAAGGAACAGAAGAAATCTTTCTCTTAAATTCCAATTAGATTCCTAATGAGTTTTTAAATGATATTATAACCTTTAAAACAAGATCTACAAAAAAATGGGGTACATCACAGTAAGAACTAATTCCTAAATTTTTTTGAATGCAAAGTTCAAAACTCATAAAAGGGCAGTGAGATATCAATAAAAATATATCAGTGCATAGAATGGAAAAATTTAAATATGAAACAAATCAAGAGCTGATAAAAGTCATAAAATATCAACATACAAATTTCAATGTTAAACCAACTGGGCGCCCAGAAAAAGAACAGATAGAACAGAGAAAAGTAAAGTTTTCCAAAAAATGAAAAAAATACAAAAAGATACAGCATCAAAATGAAAAGCAATAACCCCTTCCAGTATTCTTGCCTAGAGAATCCCATGGACAGAGAAGTCTGGTAGGCTATAGTCCACGGGATCGCAGAGAGTCAGACACAACTGAGCGACTTCACTTTCACTTTCAAGATAACACAAGAAAACTGCTTACAGGAGAATAGCTCATGAGACTGCCCATTATATTTTGAATCATTTATATATTTTACCTTGGTATAAAATTGCTAACATGATGTGAAATAAAAAGGTTTTTCTGCACCTGAATCATTGCTGCTAACAGTCACACAGACACACACATACATACTCTCTTTGTGAAACACAGCATACACGTCTATATTATGAACTTATTATCATTTAGAAACTCCTACAATGATTTCTTTCTCTCTCTAAAGGGTGTCTCACATTACTCAAAAGCAAAGGACACTGAAATGCACTGGCTTGTACAGGGATAACTCACAGGCTTAGAAGTTGTCAAAAATACCAGACTAACAAGGTGAAAAGGGCAAACAGATATGAATTGTGAGGCTGACCTATGTTCTGGTAGCTCTCTGACTATTTCATTTCTCCAGCTAATGGACTTAAGAAGACATTTGCCTCAGTGTGTTTCGTGTCCTCTGAAGCTATTCAGTGACAAATATGCTTTCCATACCTTTGGCTTCATTCTGGAGAGTAAATTAAATTTTGATGAATGTTTCTTAGAACACCATATAAGAATGGAGAGTCAGAGACTAAATATCAAACTTGAGGCTCTTTAGCTTAGATCACAAAACATGAGATGAATGATATCTATTAGACCAAGCTTCTCTCTCTTTTCTTTTCCCTCTTTTTAATAAACAGTGGTTTATTTCATGGCATTCTGAGTATGTTTATACAAGAAAAATATTAAGAAAATTGTTGAACTTTATATCATTCTAGCTTTTAGACTAACAGAGTATTTGAGTGTGGACTAGTCACTAATCTTTTAAATTTTAATTAATTTATTTTAATTGGAGGATAATTTCTTAACAATATTGTGGTGGTTTTTTGACATTGACACGATTCAAGATTCTCATTTTAAAAATGCAGTGACTGAATTATTCAGAAAACTTTATTGTCAGAGAGGTGGCTTACATTCTTTTCCTTAATTTCTAATTATAACATTATAGATTTGCATTAAAACAATTAAAATAATTGTTTTGTGGAGAAGTATTAGAAGAATGTAAAAAAGTTTTTTTTTTAAAATAAGGAACATTATTGTGCTTTCCTATATAGTCTTTTATCATTACACAGACAAAAGTCTCCTACATTTAGGAATTAAAGTGAGAGAAAGTAAAAGTCGCTCAGTTGTGTCTGACTCTTTGTGACCCCATGGACTGTAACCTACCAGACTTCTCAGTCCATGGAATTTTCCAGGCAAGAGTACTGGAGTAGATTACCATTTCCTTCTCCAGGGGATCTTCTGGCCCAGGGATTGAACGTTGGTCTCCCACACTGCAGGCAGATGCTTTACTGTCTGAGCCACCAGGGACGCCTCAAAAAATTAAACTTCTTTCTAATCTTATGATACAAAAATGTTAGTAATATTAATAAACAAGTGTTAAGTCATATTTATAAGTCCAAAGGTTGAAAATTTCCTAAGCAAAAGCGTGCATCATTAAATTATCTTCTAATAGATGCAAAAATGCTTTTAACATACTGTTTTAATTTCATATATTGGCTTGTTAAATTTAAAATATTTGAATTATATAAAGTAATACAGTGTGTGTATATATATATATATAAAGCAAATTACACATATAACACTTGGCTATGTAAATTAACAAATGTATAAAATAAGTTACACATAACTGGTATGCCTAATAGTAATATAAACACTTGTGAGTACACTAACTTTAAGTTTTTTCCTGAGGTTTTTACCTTTTTGCTGCTGTTGTTTAGAACACACTCTGTTGTTTCTTCATTTTGCTTGACTCTGTCATAATGTACGTCTGGTAAGACAGCCACCTCTTCCAGTCTTAAAGGAGAGGTTTCATGTAGGCAATGAATCGTCTCTTTCTACCTTGGTCACAGGTTGTCTCTCATAACATTTGCAGTTGTCCCAGCAGCCTATTTAATTTTTAGTTTTGGCTCAGTAGTTGAGAGCTGTGTGAAGATCTGCTGGTGTCCCAGAAGGGAAGATTTCCGTCTTGATTCAGGCCAGCTGGAAGCCCGACCCAGGAGGCAGCAGCTTTGAGAGTAGATGGATCTAGACATTCCTGCCGGACTACCACCTGTGCCAGAGATGTAGCATTGTCCCCCAGTGGCAGCTGCAAAAACAGGGCACGAGACGTGAAACTGGGAAGCAGACAAGACCCGCCACCAAGCGGAAAACCAGGCACCAGGTGAAAAGCCGGGTGCTGGACATGCGCACAAGCCGCCTCGGGGAGATACACCCTGGAAGCACGCGAAGATGGCCGCCTGCCCGACGGGCTGTCCTGCTGCGATCACCCCGGCAGGCCCTCAGGTGGCTGTTACATCAGTCGCCTGCCTTCAGGCCGACACTCCACAGCAGGCGAAGGAGACTCAGGCACACAAAGCCTGGGCTCACTCTGATCTGTTGCTTCCACGCTGGGCCCGGGAGGGTGAGTCCTCGGCGGGAGCCTGTCAGAATCTCAGATTGCGACAGGTGTGTGGCTCTTGTGGGCACAAGTTCCAGTGGCTTTCAAAAGCCAGTATCTTGGAGGGCTTGTTTCTCAGAGGTAGATCTTAAAAGCTGGGTTGCCTGCTGTGCTGTGTTTAAACCCTTCCGTCCTCAGGGAGAAGCTGACGTTGTCTCCTGTTCCCGCTGTGGACCGTGGGTGTCCAGTCAGGGGTGGGATTTTGGTGAGATCCCGGCCTCTTCCATGTTCTTCCAAGTGGGCCTGCTGTTCGTTGCTCAGTGCAAGGTGTTGCTGAGCCAGTTTTTAAGAGTTCTTTGTTTGTTTTCAGAGAAAGTTGTGGGATATGTAACTGTAGGTTTGGAGTATGTGGGGAAATTAACAAGATGGCGCCAGTCAGGGACTCTGGTCCAGCCCTCTCACCCCACGTTCTGTAAACAAGGACTTTGCAGATTATGTAACAGCTGAGATCACTTACACCTGGTGCGGAGGTACTTGCTTGGTCACGGGCTGCTTTGTGTGGTATGCCATAAAAGCTTCACCTGGTAAAGCCCTGAAGGGTTGTTTGTGCTTACTGTAATGTCTGGGGCTGCTACGCCAGCCAGGAGAGAATAAACCCATTTGCAGTTCCTAGGGCTCCTGGCATTTTCTTTGAGCCTCTTAGTTCGCTCCTTGCCTGCTGTGGGTTCAGGGAACAGTGGGCACAGTGAGATATAACGAGACAATTAGCGCTGTGAACAGGATCAGTGATACAGAGTGTTTTTGGGAGGCGGTGAATTCAGGACTCCCTTACCATCTCTGTTGAACCTAAACTTGTGTAAGGTAAGAAATAATATTCTTCTAGGAGGCTCCTCAGTCGATCTCTGCTTATTCTGTCTCCCGTTCAAGAAGTAGCTGGTTTCTTGAATTTGCTTTTTATTATTTTTTTATCATTTCTTTGACTACTTAAAACAGGTTTATCACACGTTCAGTTCAGTTGCTCAGTCGTGTCCGACTTTTCGTGACCCCATGAATCGCAGCACACCAGGCCTCCCTGTCCATCACTAACTCCAGGAGTTCACTCACACTCACGTTCATCGAGTCCGTGATGCCATCCAGCCATCTCATCCTCTGTCATCCCCTTCTCCTCCTGCCCCCAATGCCTCCAAGCATCAGTCTTTTCCAGTGAGTCAACTCTTTGCATGAGGTGGCCAAAGTACTGGAGTTTCAGCTTTAGCATCATTCCCTCCAAAGAAATCCTAGGGCTGATCTCCTTCAGAATGGACTGGTTGGATCTCCTTGCAGTCCAAGGGACTCTCAAGAGTCTTCTCCAACACCACAGTTCAAAAGCATCAATTCTTCGGCACTCAGCCTTCTTCACAGTCCACCTCTCACATCCATACATGACCACAGGAAAAACCATAGCCTTGACTAGATGGACCTTAGTCGGCAAAGTAATGTCTCTGCTTTTGAATATAATATCTAGGTTGGTCATAACTTTCCTTCCAAGGACTAAGCGTCTTTTAATTTCATGGCTGCAGTCACCTTCTGCACTGACTTTGGAGCCACAAAAAATAAAGTCTGACACTGTCTCCACAGTGTCAAGACTATTAAAAACCGAATATCTTTGAATTTTTCATGTGTTAAAATCTTCATAGAAATGCTTCTACAGTGTATATACTTCTCTGTATCTTGCTTTCTTTATTTAACATTATCCAATAATCTGCACTGGTAAAGAATCTGCCTGCAATTCAAGAGACCCCACTTTGATTCATAGGTCAAGAAGATCCCCTGGAGAAGGGATAAGCTACCCACTCCAGGCATAGCAAAGAGTCAGACACAACTGAGTGACTTTCACTTTCACCAGTATTCTTGGGTTTCCCTGGTGGCTCAAACGGTAAAGAATCTGCCTGTAATGAGGGAGACCTGGGTTCCATAACTGGGTTAGGAAGATACCCTGGAGGAGGGCATGGCAACCTACTTTAGTATTCTTGCCTGGAGAATCCTCCTGGACAGAGAGCAGACTGGTGGGCTACAGTCCATGGATTTGCTAAGAGTCGGACACAACTGAGGATTAAGCACAGAACAGTAATCTATAAGGTGCCTCTTATGTGTGTTATATGACATGCAAATATAAGTTGGCCATAGCCACTCTCAAACTATATTTGCCATTCAGAAAAAGTAAATTATGAACAATAGTTTTTCTACCTGAGTCAAATAAGGTGTATCAAAATATTTAGTTTTTGATTTCCACTTTCTCTGTTCATGATCATTTTCGTAGCCTGAAATTCACAACAATAAAGGTTCATTTTGAATCTAAAGATGGCATCTCTTCCTTCTCAGGCCCAACTGTAAAATAGTATCTTTATTTACCTCCCAGGTATTTTGAAGAATAATTCTGACTATGATTTATCAGCAAGAATAACAATACTAGAGAATTTGAAATTAAAACAAAAGGGCATGAATACCTGTGGGAGGTGCTGGGTCGATGAGAGAATCCAAGTAGAGGATATTAAAGATGCTGTCCAATTTGAAAATGCTATACTTAGTTTTATGTAACTTAGATCAGTGATTTAATTTCTTCCAAATTTTAGAATAACTTTATCACATACATATTGCACGTATCAATATATAGAAGATGAAGACAATATTTAGGACCATTTCTAAACAAACTGAAAGGAGTTTTTTTGTTGTTGTTGTTTTGTTTTTTAAAGGGATAGACAATAGGTAGAAAAAAAATGTGCTATAGTAGTCACTGAAATCCTCTAGATTTGCATGACACCACATTGAATTCCATTACTATTAATATTCTAACAGCCACTACTTCACAAGAATACATTCATATTCTGATTGCCTTTTATTTTTTTATTGGAGTATAATTGCTTTACAGTGTTGTGTTAGTTTCTGCTGTACAATGAAGTGAATCAGCTGTATGTATACATATAGCACCTCTCTTTTGAAACTCCTTTCCTGCCCTGATCCCACCCATCTAGGTCATCACAGCACCGAGCTGAGCTTCCTATGCCATATAGCAGGTTCTCAGTAGCCATCTACTTACATATGGTAGTGTGTGTGTGTGTGTGTGTGTGTGTGTATATATATATCCCAATCTTCTATTTGATCCCACCATTCTCTTTCCCCTCTGTGTCCACATATTTGTTCTCTATATCTGTGTCTCTATCCCTACCCTGGAAATAGGTGCATCTGTACCATTTTTCTTGGGCTTCCCAGGTGGCACTAGTGGTAAGAACTCTTCTCCAAATGCAGGAGACATGAGAGACATGGGATCAACCCCTTGGTGAGAAAGATCCCCTGAGAAAGATATGGCAATGAACTCCAGTATTCTTGCCAGGATAGCCCATGGACAGAGGAGCCTGGAAGGCTACAGCCCTTGGAGTTGCAAAGAGTTGAACATGGCTGACCACATACCATTTTTCTAGATTCCACACATATGCATTAATATATGATATTTGTTTTTCTCTTTCTGACTTACTCCATACTGTATGACAGACTCTAGGTCCATCCACATCTAAAAATGACCTAATTTTGTTCCTTTTTATGGATGAGTAATATTCCATGGTATGTGTGTAATACATCTTTATCTTTTCATCTGTCATTGGATATTTAGGTTATTTCCATTAGATGCTAGGCACTGTTCTTAGACCAGGACGTAAGAAATAATGACGAAGACAGAGGGAGTCATTGTTTGTCTTTGTCAAAAACTAAGTAGACACTGCCTTATGTGGATTTCACTGAAACAAGACATTTTTAGACTTCATAAGAAGTGAAGTTGCTCAGTTGTGTACAACTCTTTGCGATCCCATTGACTGATCCTCTGTCCATGGCATTTTCCAGTCAAGAATACTGGAGTGGGTTGCCATTTCCTTCTCCAGGGGATCTTCCTGACCTGGGGATTGAACCCAGGTCTCCCACATTGCAGGCAGATACTTTATCCTCTAAGCCACCAGGGAAGCCCTTTTCAGGCTTTGTCTACCTAAAAATAAAGAGCCTAATCTAGAGTTAGATCTTAAGCCCTGAAACTTCACCATGGAAGGTAAACTACTAATCTGGCTTTCCTTAGAATTATATTCTTAAAAACTTATGCCTGATTTATAAGCAAAGAGTGCACTCTCAGGGACAGAGGGACACTTTCTACAGTGGAAGCCTTCTTCTGGCAGAACTTATTCACTCTTGTCCTGAATAATTCAGCACAGACTCGAAAACTGAATACCAACAACTTATTAAAAAAGAGAAATGTTACAATTAACCAGGATGACCTTCCTTTGATGTTCCTAATTATATTAAAACTCTTCACACATCTGGTTTAAATGTAATTTCATTATGATGGCATACTGTGTAGGGCAAGCATATGCAGTTTTGAATCACTGGACTGTACTTTACTTTCCATTTTCCTATCCAGGGTTCCCATAATTTTCTTAGCTGTTCCATTTTATTGGACATTTATGTAATCTCAGACATGTGCTCTCTCAACACTGGAGGCTCCCCTCTGTGCTTGAAAACATGATAGACAGCAAAATGAACTGAAGATAAAAAGGAGACACTCTGTATTTAAAGTTTGCCAGTAAGAGGCCAGAATCGTTAGAGGCACTAAAGATATAGGGTTTAATAATAAGAATATTCTGTAACATAAATCCCATTCAACAGAGCCAGGCCAATCCAGAGTTTGGAAGGACGAAATTATTATATCTGTAGTCAATCAGGTCAGTTCAGGGTATGAGACCATGATTAAGAAGGTAAATTCCATTTTGAGACCAGCAAGTCTGGTAAGATTCCAGACAGGTAGACAAACTCTGGAAAAGAGGACCACAGTTCTAGACACAGACTCCAAGTAAAGTTCTCTGATCTACTTCTTCCAGTAATAACACCTTTTTTAAGATCTGCTGTTTTTAAATACTAATTGTGCTACTGTCATCAACCACTACTGTAAGCATCAACTTAAGATGATGGTACTTTTTTAAGATCCTAAAATATGTCAGTCACCACAAGACTCACATACCATATTCAGTTCTTCTTAATCTATACTAGTTCACCAAGTTTATATTATAATCTCAAATGTACAGAGAAAGAAACTTGTTTAATTGACTTCATTCTGATTTTATCTCAAAATGGTAACAGCTTAGGCTTAAAGAAAATACATTTGTGTATAGACACAATGGTGTTGTCTCAGGTGCTGAATGTCTAATTTTCTATACAGTTGCCTCCATAACATGCATCATTGTCTGTCATATTATGTTTTTGTTCATGGCAATAGGAATTTTATGAAATTATTTTTAAATTGTGGTCTATTTCTCCCACAAGAATGTTGTGTCCTTGAGGACAGAGAAGATGTTTGATTTGTTGCTGCATGACAGAGCCTAGACAGTGCTTGGCACATAGTTGACATTTAGGAAGTATTTGTTGAATTAATGAACAAAAGAATATATTGAATAATAATCTGGTAACTGGTCAGGCCAAGATGCAAGCAAATTTAGGTTTCCTTCAGTGGCCAATGCTTATTTGTCCTTTTATTTTCTTTCTACTACATTTCACATTTTACAGCCTCTTATGGTTATCAAGCAGAAACATTACTTTGCCAACAAAGGTCCGTCTAGTCAAGGCTATGGTTTCTCCAGTGGTCATGTATGGATTTGAGAGTTGAACTGTGAAGAAAGCTGAGCACCGAAGAATTGATGCTTTTGAACTGTGGTGTTGGAGAAGACTCTTGAGAGTCCCTTGGACTGCAAGGAGATCCAACCAGTCCATTCTGAAGGAGATCAGCCCTGGGATCTCTTTGGAAGGAATGATGCTAAAGCTGAAACTCGAGTACTTTGGCCACCTCATGCAAAGAGTTGACTCATTGGAAAAGACTCTGACGCTGGGAGGGATTGTGGGCAGGAGGAGAAGGGGACGACCGAGGATGAGATGGCTGGATGGCATCAATGACTCGATGGATGTGAGTCTGAGTGAACTCCAGGAGTTGGTGATGGACAGGGAGGCCTGGTGTGCTGCAATTCATGGGGTCACAAAGAGTCAGATACGACTGAGCAACTGAACTGAACTGATGGTTATCAAGTTATACATATTGTGACATCAAAGTTCCCATTAATTAAAGAGTTTTGTCTGTCTGAAACAAACCCAGCCCTCTATGTGTGAGAGGATTGCCATGAGTTTTCATGTCTATCACACAGTCATAACATCTGGATGGATCTGATTCTTGAAAGAAAATGTATACCCTCTTTGGGATTTACTAGAGGCTTTCCCAGTGGCTCAGACGGTAAAGAATCTGCCTGCAGTGGGTGAGACCTGGGTTCAATCCCTGGGTTGGGAAGATCCCCTGGAGAAGAGAATGTCTACCTACTTCAGTATTCTTGCCTGGAGAATTCCATGGATAGAGGAGCCTGGCAGGCTACAGATCCTGGGGTTGCAAAGAATTGGACATGACTGAGCAACTCACAGATTGTAACCCAGATTAAATAATGCTAGACTCACAGAGGGTATGTTAGTCTTCCCATCAACGTATCAATCACAATAATTCTTGAGAACTCCAAGGTGGGAGCTGAATTCAACTACCAGAAAGTATAACATGTGGTTTAGTCAACTATGCCATTCATATCAAGTGAAATGTTTGAGTCATTTTAAATATAAATAACAAAACTGTAGGTGGCATTAAATAATAGTCTTTATGTACCGGTGTTTTGAATTTATTACAGCTTTCAGAAACTATTTGAAATCGATGCATTCACTTACATGTTCATTAATTTCATAAATATTTATTGAGCACCTATTATGTACTTTTTACAACACTGAGAACAGTGTTCAGTTGCAAATGCCAAATGTCAGAGAGAATGCTAATTAATTCATATAACAGATTAATCAAACTGTCCAAAGAAATATTATTTCGCTTTTATAAATTACCAGCTATAGTCTGTGCTCCATATCCACAGATTCTACATTTTATATGCAGTCTGTTGGATGCATGGATCTAGAACTTGGTATATGGAGGGCAGATTGCACTATGTCATTTTACAAAAGCAATTTAAACATCTGAGGATTTTGGTATCCATGGAGGTCTGGAATCATTTCCATGTGGATTCTGTGGGCCAACTGTATATTAATGTTATTCTTGCTCTGTGGATTTTGGCAGTTCTTAAGAGAAGGTATCATTTGTGTCTGATACACTGATTTTGTCCCATGACAATATCTACAAGACTTACCAGTTTCTCCACCTCAGATTTGCTTGCTTATACATTCTTCATTTCTTCATGAAGTAGGACTTAAAACAGATTGCCTATTTTCTAGGCTCAGGTTATGCATTTAAGTCATCACTGCTTGCTCAACTTCAGTAAGATCTTTTGTGTATAGAACAGACCTAGGAATATGAATAAGAATTGGTAAACCTTAGTGATCTCTAAAGTCTTATTATCTCATTTCATCTACTCTTGAAAATGTATTCTCTGAGGTCTTCAATTGTAGCATCTCACCAATCTAGTTATTTGAGCTTGATCACAAAATCACTTTTACTTCCACCCCCTCCAATAACCTTCATATTAAAAAATTTATCATTAAAATTTGTCTCAAGTCTTGTCCTTTATCAGCCTCCTGAACACTCAATCATTCTTTCTAGGAATGTCCGGAAGCAAGGGATCCAAGAGTCTTCATGACCTGACTCTAACCAAAGTTCTCACTCTCGTCTTTTGGTACTTTCCTATGACTCCTTCTTCCAGACCCCATCCCAGTGTTCACACACACACATGCACACACATACATGTGTGCACACACACATTTGTGCATCTCTTTGCATTCATTTTCCCATCTCCATAACTCCATGGCTATTTTTCTTTACTTAGGCTCTGTCTGATGAATTCCTGTTCATGTCCTTAGCCTGGTACCCTGATACAGGTGCTGATTCTCATGAGACATTTTCTAAAATAAGAGGCTTTGTGCCAATCTATGTATTTGCCTATTACAATAGTTGACACATTTATTGTAATCATCTTTTCCCTTTCGCCTCTTTTATGACACAGACAATGTGATTTTCTTCATTGTGACACTATAATACTTAGAAGGACTTGTGTATATCTGATAAATATCTCATGATTGAATTAGACTGTAACAGCAAGCTGATATAATTCCCTCAAATAGATATTCTCTTCAGGTAATTAAATGTGAAATTCATTTTAATTTTAGTGCTATCAAAAAAACAATGAAGATATGCTATAATTTTCTGCATATGGCTTATTTTTTTATTTCTTATTAGTGTGCCAGGGTGAAAATGAAAGTTTTTTAGGGAGTATTTTACTACAGAAATATCAATTTTGTTAACAAGGATGAAACTTAACCTTCTGATTACCTTGTTACTTACTTAGAAGTTAAATGCCTAAAGAGTATTTACTTCCAGGTGCAATATACTATTTTAAAATCTCTGTAATAATCATGTAAAGAGAAATTTTAGTTCCGGGAAGGTCAGATGAATCAGATCAATGGATAGAGTCACACTACATGCCATAAGAATTTTATGGGCTTGAATTTGAAATTCCAATATGCAAAGTATTATAAAATTGTAAGTTAGCAAGGCACCCTAGATGAAATACCAAAGAAACTTGGAGTGATTTTGAGCTCCAGGAATATTATGGATTTATGTTCTTTAGTTTATGTGTATATAACTCACTAGAGAGATATAACAGGTTTGACTCCACAGTCCACATATTTTGTGTGCCAAATGACGTTTGGACATTGAGGGTAACAACAGCAGTTGCCATTGACTTTTCTAAAACCAGCTTGAACATCTGGAAGTTCACGGTTCACCTACTGCTAAAGCCTGGCTTGGAGAATTTTGAGTTTTACTTTACTAGCATGTGAGATGTGTGCAATTGTGCAGTAGTTTGAGCATTCTTTAGCATTGCCTTTCTTTGTGATTAGAATGAAAACTGACCTTTTCCAGTCCTGTGGCCACTGCTGAGTTTTCCCAATTTGCTGGCATATTGAGTGCAGCACTTTCACAGCATCATCTTTCAGGATCTGAAACAGCTCAAGTGAAATTCCATCACCTCCACTAGCTTTGTTTGAAGTGATACTTTCTAAGGCCCACTTGACTTCATATTCCAAGATGCCTGGCTCTAGGTGAGTGATCATACCATCGTGATTATCTTGGTCATAAAGATCTTTTTTGTACAGTTCTTCCGTGTCTTCTTGCCACCTTTTCTTAATATCTTCTGCTTCTGTTAGGTCCATACCATTTTTGTCCTTTATTGAGCCCGTCTTTGCATGAAATGTAACCTTGGTATCTCTATTTTTTTTTTGAAGTGATCTCTAGTTTTTCCCATTCTGTTGTTTTCCTCTATTTCTTTGCACTGATCACTGAGGAAGGCTTTCTTATCTCTCCTTACTATTCTTTGAAACTCTGCATTCAGATGCTTATATCTTTCCTTTACTCCTTTGCTTTTCACTTTTCTTCTTTTCACAGCTATTTGTAAGGCCTCCCAGACAGCCATTTTGCTCTTTTGCCTTTCTTTTCCATGGGGATGGTCTTGATCCCTGTCTCCTGTACAATGTCATGAACCTCCGTCCATAGTTCACCAGGCACTCTATCTATCAGATCTAGACCCTTAAATCTATTTCTCACTTCCACTGTATAATCATAAGGGATTTGATATAGGTCATACCTGACAGAATGGCTATCCTCAAAAAGAACACAAATGACAAATATTGGCAAAGATGTGGAGAAAAGGGAACCCTCATCTATTGTTGGGGAGAATGTAAATTGGTGCAGCCACTGTGGAAAACAGTATGGAGGTTTCTCAAAAAACTAAAAATATAACTATCATATGACCTAGCAATTCCAGTCCTGGGCATATATCTGAAAAAAAATGAAAACACTAATTTGAAAAGATGCATGCATCCTTGAGAAGAGCATGACAACCAAGTCTAGTATTCTTGTCTGGAAAATCCCATGGACCAAGGAACCTGATGGGCTACAGTCTGTAGGTTTGCAAAGAGTTGGACACGACTGAAGCAACTGAGCACCCACACATGGATGGACTTGGAGGGTATTATGCTAAGTAAAATGTCAGACAGAGACAGACAAAGGCCATATGACATCACTTATGTGTGGAATATAAAAAATAAAACAAACCAGTGAATATAATAAAAGAAACAGACACACAGATAAAGAGAACATACTATTGGTTACCAGTGGGGAGTGGGAAGGGGGAAGCGGCAAGATAGGGGTAAGGGACTAAGAGATACAACTATTATGTATAAAATAAGCTACAAGAATATATTGTACAACATGGGGAATTTAACCAATATTTTATAATAACTATAAATGAAGTATAAAGTTGTGAATCACTATGCTGTGCACCTGTAACTTACACAATATTATATATCAACTATATGCCAATTAAAATTTTAAAGTTAAAAAAAAATCTCATCATAAACTGCAAAGTATTACAAAGAAAAGTACAGCAGGCTATACAGGAGACTACAAGAGAAATAAATTGGAGCACTTTTTCTTTTCTGGGGTTGAGAAAGATTGCCCTGAGGAAGTGAGATTTAAGCTGTGGTCTATGGGCTTGCGTGAGTGGGTAACTTGGGAAGAGGTAGAGAGAGTGTGGCCTTCCTAGAGGGAGGGTACCTGAAGTCTCTGAGAGAGCACACGGAGAATGAGGTGTAGTGCCACATTAGGGACAGTTATCAGGCAACAGGGAAGCTTCAGAGATGAATCTGCTTGACAAAGATGGAATGCAGACTAAATGACCCCAGAAGCTCCATCCTCCTTTGATTTCAGGTTAAAAAAAAATCACAAATTGGTTGAAGGTACCAGAGGCAAACGGGCATCCCTGGTGGCTCAGTCAATAAAGAATCCGCCTGCAATGCGGGAGACCTGGGTTGGATCCCTGAGTCAGGAAGATCCCCTGGAGGAGGGCATGGCAACTCATCCCAGTAAACTTGCCTGAAGAATCCTCATGGAAAGAAGAGCCTGGCGGGCTACAGTCCATGGAGTCTCAAGGTGTCGGACACAACTGAGCGACTAAGCACAGCACAGCACAGCACCAGAGCAGCACAGGAGACAAAAAGAAGTGATTGGGTAGGTGGACAGGCCCCATTGGAACACTGCACTCTACCCCAGTAATGTTTCTGGGAACTCTCCGGGTGGCCCTCCAGAATGGTAACCTGTAAGGGTAAAGGGCAGTGTGCTTTCTATGCCTGAGCTACAGATGGGAACCTTTCTTCTTGGATTGCCATGAGAATTTTATGAGCAGTAGCCAGCTACAGGGCCTAGTAATGTGTCATGATTATGTGTTTCCCTGAATTATTTTAAACAAGAATAATTAAGTGTATGTGCTACCCCCTTGAGAAAGACAGTGGGTTTGAAGGTACGGTAAATGAGGTAGGTGATGGCTTAGTCGCTAAGTTGTGCAGTAGATCGAAGGTAATTGCCAGAAACGGGGCTGTGGCTATGGATGAGCTAAGTGGCAGAGCAATGCTTGTGGGTCCATTGTCGCTGTGCCTACTGATCTTCGAGGGGAGGGAAGGAGGACAAAGGAAACCAGGGTGGGCCGCTGAGTCTGAAAGAAGTGTGAGCGAGCCCGAGAGTGCTCCCTAGCCGCGAGGGCGGGAGGCGGCTACCCCGGGTCCTCCGCCGGGAAAGGGGCACTAGGAGGCGGCGCGCGCCCCGCCCCCTCCTCGGGCGGGCGCGGGCGCGAGACGCTCGCGGCGGCAGCGGCGGGCGCGAGCGGCAGCTGTCAGGCCACCGAGGTCCAAGCTGCACTTGCCGCCCCGTTGAGGACGAGGAGGCGGCAGGAGCGGTGGCGGTGTCGCCGCGGAACCGGACTGCCGGCACGGAGGGCTCACCGGCCTGGCCCCGCGGCCCTCTCCCGCCTCGCTCCCATTGTGTTAGGTAAGATGCCGGTGAGGGGCCAGCGAGAGTGGCTGAGCGGCTGGAGGACCCGGGAGGCGGCGAGATGGGGCCCCCGGGGCCAGAGGGAGAAAGGGAGGTCTGGGTGATCCCCGGGGGCACCTGCACCTTGTGAAAGGGGCCTGGGCGCCGCCGGCGTCAGAGTCGCAGGGGCGGGGGTAGGTGATGGTGGAGGGGGCGTTGCTGAGTAATCCCGAGCAGCTGCCAAAGCCGGGCAGAGGCGCAGGGCTCCGTGGGGAGCGGGTGTGGCTCAGTGCGCATGCGCCGCAGCCCAGGGTTCTCAGAGCTGGGGATGAAGTGAGATGATCTGGCTGGGGATGAAGTGAGATGATCTGGCTGGGGATGAAGTGAGATGATCTGGGTCCGAGGTAGTTGGAACTATGGGTGACATCTTCACTTTCTGGGTCTCCGATGCTAACAGGTCCCCTGTCACGGAGATGTCAGCGTTCCCAGCCCCCTAAGGAAGCCTCTTTTCCCTGTACCTTGCTCACTTAATGTCACCCAAACCTCACCTCTTCTCCTCCAGGCTGTCTACTCAGGAAGAAGTGGCCTGAGCACAGGGCTACATTGCTTTCTAGTTTGCCTTGGGGCTCATAGCCCCCGGAGCCGTCGTTGTGAGGAGAGGTTAGAGGTGAAATTCCACCTTGGACCCTTCTAGTTGCGTGTAAGGTATAAATATGGGCATAAATGTAAAAATAGCGTTTTAGTGGCAATGACAGCTGTGGCATTTGGACTCAGAGTATGGATGTAGCTGATAACTTGTTTAGCTCTGCAAAATGAATCCAGTGCGTCAGAGGGTTTCCCTGCTGCGGAACCTCCCCTGTTCCCAACCCCAAGCATCAGGTTGTATTGGAAACAGTCTATATACCATTTCAAGTAGAGGGTCTCAAAGATCCAATCATTTCCTGTTTGCATTGATTTTTATGTAGGTTAAGGAAAGCCCCACTCAATTCGCCAGTGTAGTATTTCCAAATATTGTGCCAGGAACCCAAAGCGAGTTGAATAGTCTCAACCGATGTGTCACCGTGAGATGGGCATTCCCCACAGCTCTAACTATGGCTCCTCCCCTCGGTGCAGATCGCTACCATAGCCACTCTCACCCGCTGCCTAGCCCTCCTCGGCTTCTCTTCCCCCTACCCTTCCACCTGCGGTACACATCTCTCTGGAAACTTGCTCCCAAACAATCTGCATTATGAATCTGAGCATCATCCTACTCATGGCAGCCAAACTGATGTTTCCAATTTACTTTTCAGTTTTTCTCTCCATCATCAGACTGAAATGTACTATTTTCAAAGATTCAACCTCTTTCTTACCATTGTACTGCCTCCTCAAGCACCTCCATCCCCACCCACAAGCATCCTCAACTAAATACAATAATTGTAATAAGCCTGTGTGGGTGCAGGTACAACAGGTTCAGAAGGTAACAAAAGTGGGGGAGAACAAAGAAAGCTAGAGAGTATCACTTACGTCAATTCCTATTTCACCTTACTGTCCAAGACCAAGACCCTATTTGGGGAAAAAAAGTGAATAAACTATCCTTAGAGAATATTTGTTAATCTGTTTTATGGAGTGAAGTAGGAAAGGGGAATGATATCTCTGGGATATCTGAGTCATTTACAGGCAGACCTCTCTCTGAATAGGGCCAAAATTAGAATAAACATTTTAGTCCAAATCCTAAACTAATAAGGGATACTTAAGGGATGTATAAGGGATTTGACTTTCCTACTAAATGCACTCAGGGTTATCCAAGAATTTCCTTACCTACTTAATGCTACTTTCTTTTAAGATTTGATATAAATGTGGCATATCCTGAAGAAAAAAATCATTTGATTTACTTTATACTGTGCTAGTTCCTTTAAAATATGTACTAAAGGGTATCACACTCAAAAGATGATGATGATGCTAGCACCCCCTGAAAACATAAAGTGGGGATAAGTATTCTGCTCTTGTTTTTGTTGAAAATTGAGAAATTTATATATTTGAAATGTGAGGGGAGAGGGAGGAAAACTGGAGCATTTCCACTGACTTTCAACAAGTGGAATTCCTGTTAAGTCCCATCTAGAAAGTGATCCAGGTAAGTCCATGACTTCTGCTCTTTAGTCACCTTATAACTAATAATATTTGGATGTCTTACAGAACTGTGAATATATTGTATCTTTGCATCAATTCAGAGGCATTAGTTCTGGGTATGTACCTAAATAATAAACACACACTTATCAATTATCCCTCTGCTGCCACATAAAGAGACTTCAAAGACATACAAACAAAGGCCCTAGGATCCAGAAATTTAGAATTTGGTTGTACAGGAAAAAAAGATTTTTTAACAATATAAAGCAGTATAATATTATTTCAACTGTTGACTAGGAGGTCTGAAACTTATATGTCAAATTATAAACTCCTTGAGGGTAAGACCTTGCCTCAAATATGTTTGATTTCCAACAGGGTCTACACCCAGTGGGTGCTCAAGTGATGGAAGCTTTGCAAAGTATATGGATTAGGTAAGGAGAAACTAGAGGCAGGGAGACAAGAGCTAAGAAGCTTTCACAATAGATTAGATAAAAAGAGATGTGGACCAAAATGAAGATAGTAGTAAAAGACTGAAGAAGAATATCACAAGGAAAAATGAGCAGGATTTAGTGACTGAAGGCAAGGAGACAAGCCTAAACTGTATTCATTTTTACCTCCAGCAAATAAAGGGGAGTTGGAGACAACAGAGGGAAATGGAGGATCACCTTAGTAAGAACAGAGCACACAACAGGCACTCAAATGTTTTCTCAAGCATCCGTTGCAGTATTGGGCCAGAAGACCCATAAGGTCCCTCCAGTACTGAGATTCTGTGGTATATGCAGATAAGCAAAACTTTGCGGAACAGGGCATTCTCAGATATGGAAGAAAGAGAAAAGGAAGAAGTGTTGTCCTTTCACTGGCAGGCCCTTTCTTAGAAGAGTTAATATGGAGTCACAAGGCCCCCGCCAATGAATGAAAGGAAGTGAAGTGCTACCAACCCCGTACACTTGACACTGAACCACGTTGCTCTTCCCTGCTGTAGAGCCTATGCACCCAGAAGTTATGTGTGCACACAACCAAATAGGGGATGCACAAGCAATTGCAGCACCATCTTAGATAGTTATTAATACTTCAGCATTTTTCCTGGAGCTGATAATTGGTTTCCATATTCACTCAGTCCTTTACCCGTCATTTGAATTTATCTGCAGCAGCCAGAAATGTAGAGTTGGTGAGTTGTTCCTAGCTGTTTGCTAGGAACTTAAGGACACTCACTTGGCATGGGCCCTTAATACTGTCAGTATTGTGCCTAAGTACTTCCTTCAAGTGAGAGTTCCAGAGTTCTGCCCTGTAATGTTATCCTACAGACTAATATAAAAATTAACATGAGATTGCTAAACAGTGGAAATTTCTTAAAAGCTTCTTAATTCCTCAGTTAGAACATTCAACAAACTAGGAACTGTCTTTTCTTTTTAGATCAGTACTCTTGATGTTGCTGAAATAAGATGTTTGCCATAATTAATTATAATTTTAAATGAAGTTGTATTTGAATTTAATAAAGCCAGTTAAATGCTAAAACCTGTGTTTAAGACAGATGACCAAAATTTAGTAAATTAGCCAAGACTACATATGGTAAACGAGGAGTCCCCAAACATATTTTTTTCCTCTCTGATCTTGTGGAATCAATTGCAGAGACACCCTCCAGGCAGACTGATGAGTACATTAATAGCTTTCTTGGAGATTGGCACATTGGTAGGTACAAAGGGAAGCAGTTTCATGTCTGACTTAGAATTTCAAGATATTTTAAACCCCCTATGCTTTCCCTTTCCTTAATATCATCTACTTTCCTTGATTTACTTTTACTTTGAATGGAGAGTTCAATAGAGAGA
>SJYC01084052.1:0-11052 GCA_006408675.1 Madoqua kirkii | reverse complement strand
GCATTTTTACATAATTACATACAGAAACATATTCTCTAAGATCTTGTTAAATTGTGGCATCTTATTCAGTAATTCTAGGGCAAGGCCTGAGAGTCTGCATTTATAACTCACTCCCAGGATCTGCCTGCAATGCAGGAGACTCAAGTTTGATTCCTGAGTTAGGAAAATCCCCTGGAGGAGGAAATAGCAACCCACTCCAGTATTCTTGCTTGGGAAATCCCATGGACAGAGGAGTCTGATGGGCTACAGCCCACAGTGTCGCAAAGAGTCTGATACTACTGAGTGAATGAGCACACACATAGGGGAATGCCTATATTTCTGTTAGCATTTTTTGTTACTGTGAGCTGATTTCACATTTTAAATCAAATAAGATTTCAACAAATTCATAACTAGCACATCCAAATGCATGAAAGAGAGTTTGACTGCCAGAGCCACATTTTTCTTTTCTGCCTGCAATGCAGGAGACTCAAGTTTGATTCCTGAGTTAGGAAAATCCCCTGGAGGAGGAAATAGCAACCCACTCCAGTATTCTTGCTTGGGAAATCCCATGGACAGAGGAGTCTGATGGGCTACAGCCCACAGTGTCGCAAAGAGTCTGATACTACTGAGTGAATGAGCACACACATAGGGGAATGCCTATATTTCTGTTAGCATTTTTTGTTACTGTGAGCTGATTTCACATTTTAAATCAAATAAGATTTCAACAAATTCATAACTAGCACATCCAAATGCATGAAAGAGAGTTTGACTGCCAGAGCCACATTTTTCTTCTAAGTTGCTCTAGATGTAAGCTCAAATCATCAAATAAAAAGAGAGCTGCCTAGCAAGGATGTGGAACAAAGAGAACCTTCTTATACTGTTGGTGGGAATATAAATTGGTGCAGCCATGGTGGAAAACAGTATGGAGGTTTGTCAAAAACCTAAAAATAGAGCTACTGTATGACCCAGAAATGCTACTCCTGGGTATATACCTGGGGAAAAAAAAAAAAAAAAAAAACCACTAACTTGAAAAGACATATGTACCAAAATTTTCATGTCAACATAGTTAATTGTTTACAATTAACAAGATATAGAAACAACCTAAGCATCCATCAACAGATAAATGGCTAAAAAAGATGTGGAGTGGAATACTACTCAGTCACAGAAACAAAAGTTTGTCATTTGAAGCAACATGGATGGACTTTGAAGGCAATATGGTAAGTGGAATGAGTCAGAAAGACAAATACTGTATGACAATCACTGATATGTGGGATCTAAAAACTACAACAAACTAGTGAATATAACAAAAAAAGAAGTAGACTAACAGATACAGGGAACAAACAAGTGGTTTCAAGTGGGAGAGAAAAAGGGAAGGGGCAATATAGGGGTAGGGAATTAAGTGGTACAAATTATTCTGTACAAAATAAGCTACAAGGATATATTGTACACCACAAGGAATATAGGCAGTATTTTGTAATAACTATAAATGGACTATTACTTTTAAAAATTGTGAATAACTATATTGCACACCTGTAACTTTCACAATTGTTGTTTAGTCACTAAGTGGTGTCCGATTCTTTGTGACCCCAAGGACTGTAGCCTGCCAGGTTCCTCTGTCCATGGGATTTCCCAGGCAAGAATGCTGGGGTAGGTTACCATTTCCTGCTCCAGGGTGTCATCCTGACCTAAAGATTGAACCTGCATCCTCAGCTTGACAGGCTGATTCTTTACCACTAAGTCACCTGAGTTTCAAACAGGCAGAGGAACCAGAGATCAAATGGATAACATTCATTGGATCATGCAGAAAACAAAAGAGTTCCAGAAAAACATCTACTTCTGCTTCATTGACTATGCTAAAGAATTTCACTGTGTGGATCACAACAAACTATGGAAGATTCTTAAAGAGATGGGAGTACCAGACCAACTGACCTGTCTCTGGACAAACCTGTATATGGGTCAAGAAGCAATAGGTAGAACCAGATATGGAACAACTGACTGGTTCAAGTTGGAAAAGGAGTATGACAAGGCTGTATATTGTCACCCTGCCTATTTAACTTACATGCAGAGGACATCATGTCAAAGGCTGAGCTGGGTGAATCAAAAGCTGTAATCAGGACTGCCAGGAGAAATATCAACAACCTCAGATATGCATATGATACCACTCTAATGGCAGAAATTGAAGAAGAACTAAAGTGTCTCTTGATGAGGTGAAAGAAGAAAGTGAAAAAGCTGGCTTGAAGCTCAACATCAGAAAAAACTAAGATCATGGCATCTAGTCCCATCATTTCATAGCAAATAGAAGGGGGGAAAATGAAGGCAGAGACAGATTTTATTTTCCTGGGCCCCCAAATCACTGTAGACAGTAAGTACAGCCATGAAATTAAGAGATGCTTGATCCTTGGAAGAAAAGCTATGGCAAACCTAGACAGTGTATTAAAATGCAGAGACATCACCTTGAGAACAAAGGTCTGTATAGTCAAAGCTGTGGTTTTTCCAGTAGTCATGTATGGATGTGAGAGTTGGACCATAAAGAAAGCTGAGTGCCAAGGAATTAACGCTTTCAAATTGTGGTGCTGGAGAAGACTCTTGAGAGCCCTTTGGGCTGCAAGGAGATGAAACCAGTCAATCCTAAAGGAAATCAACCCTGAATATTTATTGGAAGGACTCTTGCTGAAGCTGAAACTCCAATACGTTGGCCACCTGATGCAAAGAGCCGACTAATTGGAAAAGACCCTGATACTGGGAAAAATTGAGGACAGGAGGAGAAGGAAATGACAGAGAATGAGATGGTTGGATGGCATCATTGACTCAATGGACATGAGTTTGAGCAAACTCCCGGTGATAGTGAAGGACGAGGAAGCCTGGTGTGCTGCAGTCCATGAGGTCTCAGAGTGAGACACGACTTAGCAACTGAACAACAACTTATATAAAATATCACTGTACTTCAAATACTTTTAAAATTTTTTAAAGAACTTAATTAGAAAAAAATATTTTTTAAAATTTGAGCCATCTATAAATTTTCAAGTATCAACTCTCTTACAACCACCAGAACCCAGCTTTGCTGTTTTTCCCTTTTCATGTTTGAAAGTTCGACCTTCACATAATAGATTGGAGTATCAATTAACATAGTTCCTTCAGAGCCCAGAGCTGGAGGCTTACTGTTTTTATGTTGATGGACAATACATTAGAAACACATTAACGCATTTCAACCCTAATACCATAGTATGTCAGACCTCTTTCTCTAGGCACAGACTCGAATGCCTCCGTCTTCATTTATTTGACTCCGTTTCTCAAGGGACTGTACAGGCTCTCTCTTTTTCCCCACCTTTTCCGTCTCAGGATGTTACTCTCATTCTTTACCACATTTCTTGTCTCCCTCCTTAACTTTTTTTCCTTGAGTTGAGTTCTCTGAGGGCAGAGACTGTGTCTGTTTTAGTCACAGCAACTGGCATGACATTTGGCACAGAGAATTTGTTGAACAAGTATTTTCAAAGGTTTGAACCATGTTAAGGTTGGATTTCCTTTCATTATTTCATTATGTGGAGAACGCTCATAACTCTATCTTAATTTTCTTTCATTTGGAATAAAGTTGATCAATTCAAGGAGTTACAGAGCTGGAAGACACAGACACCAAACTTTCCAGGACAATAAAAATTGGGGAAAGTACGATTGCTTGTTTCAAATTGGACAAGGAAAATCTTCCCAGTTTATAGATATTGACTTGAATTCCTTACCTGTTTATTTATGTAGGAAAAGGCCAAGTATTGACTTTTTAATGCAAGAATGGCTATTTATTCCGTTACTTAGTATTCATCAAGCTAGACATGAATGTCAAAATAGACACGCTGTCTGTGTTCTCAATATGAAAAATCAAAGAGAAAAGTGTCGTGCGTCTCATATTACCCATGCATGGCTTCCCAGATTTAGCCTAGAAGGAAAAAAAGTCAGGCAGAATAGCCTGTGTTTACGTAAATTCTGATCTGTGTGCCCTCTGACTCCCCAGATGACTGAGTGGGTGCAAGCACGCACACTCATTGTGACAGTGTGTGCACAAATACTGTCACATGTAAGGCCAGGAGCAGGGTGACACAGAGAGCAAGTCACAAGTTGTCAGGACTCTAAATTGAAGTTCTGTCTTTATCAGGGCCCTAGAAAACCAGAGCCACGTGAAGTCATGGCCCTTAACCACGACCTCTCCCACATACTGAAGGGAGAATTCAGAGGCCCATAGCAGTCAGCCAGTCACGCTGCTTCTTGCACGCTCCCTGCCTTCACTGCTCCCATGCTCCACCCTGGGAGATTTCTCCACTATGCTTGAGGCTGACTGAGATCTTTGAGATCATATCTTTATCCCCTTTCTACTCACATCACCCCCAAACCTGAAATTCCTAGGATTTAGCACGAAGCTTATAAGGGCCCAATTAATACTTGTAGACTGAATTAGTGAATGAATGAATGTTGCTCTGGGCCAAACCCACAGCTTCCACCCCTGCATAACTGCACTCAGTACTGACCCTGGAGATGTGCAAAGCAATACCATTGACGCTGTAAGAAAATGTTTCTTGTTTATACTGCTGCATCTTGATCTTTGGCTGATCTAAGCACAAAGAGAACTCTTTCAGTTCACAGAAAGGAGGTTTATGGTGTGTGGGAGAGCTAAGAACAATGCACTCAATTGATAGACTGGATGTGCTCTCAGCTTCTGAGAGCATGAAAACTCAATCTATAGATGGGTCCCAGAGGGCAGAGCCAAATAAGGGCAGATGGAGAACACAACTTTCTTGGGAACTGGCTTTCCGCTGTTATGAGGCAAAAATACATTCACTCTATACCACCCTGAGTCGGTTTTCCAAAATATGGTGCTCTGTCCTTGTTTGCCAGTGTCTAAAAATAAGTCCTTTTCATATTTTTATTCTTTTTGTCTTAAAGTCATCCAACCAGCCTTGCTTGCAGAATATTAATTGCAGTGAAGCAGAAACCAGGAGATTACACTGAAACTACTTTTGTACAGAGCTCCTTAACTGATGAATATCTTGTTGCCCCCAAGCTAGACTCTCTTTTCTCTCTGATGATGCTCCTTGCCATCTCTTTAGGCTGGTAGTTAGAGTCCCAAATTCTAGCCTAGGGTTGTGACAGGGATTGAATGCTGTGTCCTAAGTGGGCTAGTGAATGGGCCACTGGGATAGCATGTGCTACTTATTAACTTAATACTGCCCTGCCACAGATTGTTTAAATTTACATTGCCTTCACTATATCTGTTCTGCCTATACATTAAACCTTTCACCCAGTACATCTCATATAAAACCAAGCATTATTCATGCATGAAGCACTAAGCGTTCATTATTGGATTATACAAACAATTCAAAGAAAAGTTAACTGAATCCTATACACACCAGGGTTGGGGCACTATTGTCACTTAAAGTTGAAAGTCACTCAGTCATGTCCGACTGTTTGTGACCCCATGGACTGTACAGTCCATGGAATTCTCCAGGCCAGAATACTGGAGTGGGTAGCCTTTCCCTTCTCCAGGGGATCTTCCCAGCCCAGGAATTGAACCCAGGTCTCGCACACTGCAGGTAGATTCTTTACCAGCTGAGCCACAAGGGAAGCCCGTTGTCATATAAAAGAAGTAACCATATTTGACTCTGAATTTGTAGAACACTCTGAAACCCAATTTCTAAGTGAAAAGAAACCCTAAAATGCAATGAATTAGTGTCAAGATCTGAGTTGAGTGCCGGTCCAAGCCTAGGTATATACTGGTTATTTGTGGTAATTTACCTTGCCTCTATTTCTTAGTGTCTCCAACTCTAAAAATAGAAGTGATTTATTTACTCTTTATTTCAGAAAATTGTTGTGAGAATGACTTGGGATGACCTGAAAAATAAATGAGGTCCTTGAACAAAACATAATAAAGGTACAAATAGTTGAACTGCTATTGTGGGGTCAAACAGAGCAATTCAATTAAAAGACACAGTTGTTTGATTGAGAACATTCTTAATTTTATTTTCTTTAATTTTATAAAATACATTTTGTAAGATAAGTTTCTAAAAGTTTATCCTTTATGCATGTTAAAATTGAAATTCTATATCAGAAATGAAGGAAACACTTTCAGTTGATTAACTCTGTTTGTATGTGTATATGTGTGTATGTATACATAGAAAGTTTTCGGGGAAGCATTGGTTATTTGTTATATTATTAAATCAAAACAAAACACACGGTATGGATTACTTCACTTTCCTTGATCTTGATTGGTTTCTTAAAGAACCTTTTCCATCTCCTCCCTATATGCAGCCTGGAAGCTTATATTGTATACTTTGCTGAAAACAAATATCAAGTGTTTTTTTGGTAACGATTTTACATCTCCTTAAATGTTGTTGAAACCACTTTGGGGGAGAAAACAAAACCACTCTTTACAGCAAAAGAGCTGCCTATAGCCATACTCATGAAATCTTTCCCTTAATAAAGACCAATCAGCTTTTTGTTTTTTAACTCAACATTAAAACCCAAGCACAGAAAGGGAAGACTGAAACCTGGGAGCTATTTGGGTTTCAAACTCTTTTCCCCTTTCCTTTTCCATGGAACCTTACCAACAGAATAGCTAATGGCTGGTGCATTCAGTTATGTGATCTGCACCAGGAGAGAATGACTTGTATGTTAAAACTAACTCTTTAACACACTAAGGTAACATTACTAAATCAAATTATCTCCCACCACCTAGAAAGGACAATCAGATAGGTTACTCAAACTGAGATTCGAATTCACCAATCTGTTTCTGCAAAGAATGGAATCATTGGTCAAAAATCCCAACAGATGCAAGAACTAGCCAATTTTACATATCATTTGTATTGTTTAATGTCCAATTTTCAATTGTTAGAGAATCACAATCAAAGAATCATTCTCCAGACCTTTCTGGTACAACTCCAAACAAGTGATAGACAAGCTGGAAAATATGAAATGTGCATCATTCTGAAACAAATCAAGATCTTCAAATTACCTGCTATGACTGAATGGCAAATACCCCATGAAAAGAGCACCATTGTGAAGATATGACAGAGGCCAAAGTACACAACTAATTAACAGAAAAAAGACATGCTATCCAAAAAGTTATCTAGCCTGTGTCTACCAGAGGGCTGGCCCAGTTTACACCGTTAGCCACTAGCGACTGCTGCTCCTTCGGCCAGTCTATTTTTCATATGAACTAGTTTCTCTCTATCCTCAGCTCCTTGGAAACCACAGGGTTGTCATGGTAGCTGTTATCAGGAAGAAGGGAGTAAGAAGATGCTGACTACACCCTGTTTCTCTTCTCTAACGAGGTATAAGGCCAAGCGCCCCCTTTGTCTACACAAACACTATGCTCCCTTATGCTATAAGTAAGGGTGGCTGAGTTAGGGCTTCAATAGTCCATCGCCATCGGGGTCAGTGCTCTCTTTCTATGGGAGAAAGATCCTTGCTTTGACCCCCTTCTCCCAGCTGCAATAGGTAGATTTGGGCAAATGCTCTTATTGTTTAGCTGGCATTCTTTTTTTTTTCTCTCTCTCTCTTCAGTGGTACTAGGGAGACTGAAGTGAGTTCTTGGTTTTGTACACCAAAGAGAATATATTTGGCTCCCAAGATGGCAATGGGGGCAGGTGCCTCCCTTCTCTCTACCTGAACATCCTTCTTCCCACTTTGTTTTCATCAGTGGAAGTGCCCTTTGAGTAGAAAACACTTCCTGGTCCTCAGGAGATGCTTGAAAATTGAATGAGAGCCTCCACTTCTTTGTGACTTGCAGGTGGGGAGTCACCATTTTAAGCATTTCCCATTTCTAGCAGGAACCGGCTATGAAGCAAAGTGACTAAAAGAGGTACGTAAGAGGGGAGAATCCGCAGAGACATTAGTCACCATGAGACTCTCCTTTCTTGTTACACTCGTCAAGTAAGAAGAGGGCCAGTCAGCGGCAAAGGCAAAGAGTTAACGTGGGAGACGCAGCACGGTAGGCTGTGTGGTTAGAGCCTCGCTATTAGAGAAAGGGAAATTTCTACAGGAGATCAGAACTTGGTGCCTCGGCCCATGAGTTTCAGGACGGCAAAGTTGTAAGTGGCAGCGATCATGAAGGTGAGCTGTAGGGAAGAGAAGAGAGAAGGCTCGTGAGCGTGGAAAAGGCAGCTCTCTCTCTTCCAGTCCTTTTGGGAATGAGGAAGGGTAGAAATAAAATCACAGGTAAATAAAGAAAAACATATTCTGCACAAAGGAACACATTCAGGCTTTTGCCCTGTATGCTTGACTAGAAGTCCTCCATGAGACAGGCCCAGAGAATCAACTCGACAAGGATTTTTTCCACACCTCTGCTCTGCCCAGCGCTGAGTTTTCCTCAGGGAAGTGGACACTACCTGGGCTCTGCCATCATCATATCTGTATGTCTGAGTGACCTAGACTTCTTGTAGAGGCATAGCCCCACTTCGCAGCACAACCTTCTCCTACGTAATACAGCCATTTATTTCACAAGATCAGGAACAACTCAACTCTGGACAAAACCCTCGGCGGCAGGAGCCAGGAGTGCTGCAAGCTGATTCTTGGTAGATCAACACTTATTCAGTCCCCTGTGTTCTTAATAATGAAGGCACGACGTTGACACTGTGCCATAACACCATCAATGATAACAATTGTAACAGTGTTAAGAGGTCCTTCCAGTGTTTTCAGGAGAGTAACTAAATCCCTTGGAAGGCATCCAAGATGGATTCCTATTTCTGGTATATAGAATTCCTGGCCACAAGAAATCACATTTAGTAAGGTTTCAGTGTTCTTGTCACTGATCTGTGTTAAGAATTACAATAATTTCTGACTGCAAAGCACTTGGCAATATTACACGCTCTGTAAATGATATATCTTATTATTCTTTTTAAAATTATGTATGTATGCATGTATTTGGCTGTGCTGGGTCTTAGTTGCAGTAAATGGGATCTTTGATCTTTGTTGCAGCTTGTAGAATCTTTAGTCACAGCGTGCGAACTCTTAGTTGTGGCATGTGGTATCTAACTCCATGATCAGGGGTCAAACCCAGGTCCCTTGCGTTGGGAGCTCAGAGTCTTAGCCACTGAACCACCAGGGAAGCCCCAATATCTTATTTCTTGACCACAAATCTCTTTCCTCCTCTTCCCTCATATCACTTTGCTTGTTCCTATCTCATTTTTGAAAATTTTCTGCCTTACCAACCCAAAGTAGAAAGACATAGTCTCCATACTCTGCCGTCTCCGCCCAGGAGCTTCTCTCCAGCATTTCAAGTTTAGAAGGAATCTATCTTTTTACCTTCAGTATAGCTGTCTCCAAACTATCCCAGGACCATTTATTTGCCAAGATCATTCAAAGACAACTCACCAGGGAAACCAGTGTGGCTGCAGCCCCGACAAATGCAGCAATAAACAGATGGAAGGTCATTTGGAACTGTAAGAAAATGCAGAAGAACTGGGTCTTGCAACAGCAAAAATAAGCTGTGCTGTAGATTGTGAAGCACAGCTTTCAGAAGGTGTTGATATTTTTTTGTGTGTTAATTTGGCATCTCTAACTAACTTGTCACAGAGTATAGGGCTCCCATTCTTCCATGTACCCATAGCACCCATAACATAGAATACTCATAAAATAATATAGTCCTCCCAAATAAGCAACTGGTTCCCCACAGTTGTGCCTGGGATCCCAAAACATTTTGCTTTCAAAGAAATGGTTTACTGTTTTCTTCTTTCCTTTTATTCCCCTGCTTCATTTGTGCATAATATCTACTTTCAATACAGTGTTTTCCTTTTTCAAATGTACTTTCTTTTTAAATGAGATTGAGACGTTCCAAATGAAATGTGTGTATAAAATCTATGAATATCTGTGCACAACTCATTTCCTTGATAAGGTTTTTAAGAATAAAAATGTTCACTTGGGCGATTTTGCCATTAAGCTCTATCTTTACCTAAAGCTACAAATTTCTCTTTTAAGAGAGGAAGCCTTAGAATGGAAGGTTTTATCTGCTGTTTTTAGGAAACTAGATATTTTACCATATATATGCTCACTGGCTCAGGTGATATTTCATAGAAGGCAATCTGCTAACTCAAAACCCAGCAAAGAGAAACTGTAGTCCTAAAAACCCAAGATGGGTAGAAATGTTACAGTTTGGGCGATTTGACTGTAAAATAACCCAGTGGCTCACTCACCTCAGCTGTTTTGCAGATGGACAGAAGGTTGGAGCCACACACCTTGCCAGGGAAAGCATTCCATGGGAGAACACCTAAGTAAGAGACAAATATCACAAGGTAAGCTTCGCAGAGCTTTGGGGTTACCTGGAGAACTTCTTTCATCTTTAATCATCCTGGCTGAAAAGTTCAGTCCTACTAATTATCAGGATTTTCTTTTCTAAAGATTTACTCAAAAAATAGAGGTGGTATTGAACAATTGCAAAATCTTCTGTTTGTTATTGAAATGGGTTGCTTCTGGTTTCAGAACAGCAGTCAACTAAGAGAGAGGAGTGCAAACAGCTAAGAAAACTCCCACCACTTCCAACAAGTTTCCTTCTCAGGGAAGAAATCTCCCTGGTTTCAGTGGAGAGGGATTAACGAACTAAGATGCAAGCATCCATACTTCTTATTTCTCCCCATAATTACCACCCTCCTTAGCTAGCCTAAGAACCAAATGTATCATGCTTCGATAGGGAGTAGGAAAGCCAAGCCGCCCTAACTCACCATACATTCTGGCATCAGCACAGAGAGTGCCTATACTTGCAGAGGTCTTGCTGGGGGCTGCAATAGACTGGCAGGTGGTCCAGGTGTTGAAGTAAATGTATACAGGCACAGCAGAGCAGGCAAACACCAGGAGCCACACAACAGTCAGGGCATAGTGATGCCCACAAACTAAAACAATTGACATGGAGTGATCAGAAATCAGTGTCAGTCTGCAGACATTGAAATGTAAACAAAGAGATCCTGGAATGGCATGTGCCAGACATGAAACCAGATTTCAGGGACCTCCACCAAATGAAATTAGTAAGCGGGGCACCTCTGCCAAATGTCATTGGCAGTATCTTATCTACTAGAGAATTGGCCCCAAGTAATGACGGGG
>SJYC01084051.1:0-25476 GCA_006408675.1 Madoqua kirkii | reverse complement strand
TAATGACGGGGAGGGGGAGAATGGGTGGGGGTTGGAGTGAGGAGGACCCCTGGGTTAGAAAGGCTTTAGGAGATTGTTTGGACAGATAAGGTGTGAAGAAATCAAAAAAGATCTTGAAAGAAAGTCGTGCCATTTAAATGCCTTAGGCTGAGCTGAGAAAATGTCCCTTGTCAAAGGACTTTGGATCCCTAGTTATTGAACAGAGCCAATAAGAGATTTCAATTTCCAATCCAAAAACCTTTCTAAGCCAACTGCTAGCTACAAAAGATAACAGCACAACCCCCAGATGTTCAGCCCCCAAATGGTCTTTAACTCCAGAGGCTGGAAACCAATGTGTGCCTCACTAGAAGCATAATAGCCCTCTGACAGATAAGGCCTTAAACATACAGATCTATGCTAGTTCCCTCTGGGACCTTCAACAGTGTAGGATCCCAGAATAGTGTGGATTCCATCTCGGAGTCGATTACTTAATTTCTATGAGCCACCCTCCCTCTCAGATCAGGAACCGACATCTCAGTCCACTGAGTAACATCTTAAATTCTTAGGCAGTCAGATCTACTCTTGTTGTGACCCCAGCTAGGAAGGGATCAAAGAGGTACCAGTAGATGGCTTAGAAATGGTCTGATTGTATAAAGCACCCCACAGAACTCAGGCTTTCCCTTTTGAGATGAAATTTTCTAGGGACATTTTGAAAAGTGAGGCTAAGCCGGCTGGGCACCACGTTCTTCCTGACCTTCTCATTTGGCCATAGCCATCAGGTCCTCACTCAGAAGCCAGGCCCCTAGAGAGGACCCAGCCTTGGGTGGGGATGAGGCTACAGACTCATGCCCAGTTGTCCCCCACCCCTTGTTATTGCCACAAAATCCTGAGGATGATCACCTTGTCGGGATGTCCTAGCCATTTTCCCAAACAATGACACACCCGCTCCAAAGAATGAGCTTGATGTTGGCCTCTGGAACCCCTCCCCTTCTGGCCCCCTGTTACCGTTGCACTCAGGCCCTTGCCGCAGATGGTGGTCTTGTAGCGCCAAAGATCTGCCTGACTGCGCCGGTGGTGTAGAAGCCCTCGGCCAGCAGGAGGGCCCCATAAAGGAAGAAGAAAGAGGCAGTTCCATAGATGACGTACTGGAAAGCATGGATCCTGCGTTAACAGACAACACAAAGCCAGAAAATCTTATGCATGGAGGACCTGGTTCCCTTGCTGCGTAAGTCAGTTGGACTCTTGAATAGGCTCCTAAACAAGGCTAGGGATGCTTTAGGGGAATCACTAGGTTCTTCTTCTAGGCTTCTACCTTGTACTTATTGAAGTAACTGGAGAAGGGCGTGGCAACCCACTCCAGTATTCTTGCCTGGAGAATCCCATGGACAGAGGAGCCTGGTGGGCTACAGTCCATAGGGTCACAAAGAGTCGGGCACAACTGAGCAACTAACACTTATTGAAGTAGAAGAAGATGCTCCTCCCCCACATTTGGCTTACCCTGTGACCTGAAGAACTGGGACCCTACTTTCCTTAGCCTGACCCTTCAGAGATGCTCCCTCAGAGGAGAGAGGAGAGAGGAGCTAGGTAAGAAGGAAGACGGGTGAAGGAAATAGAGCCTAACTTGCTCTAGAAACAGGAGAGGCTTAGTATTGGGCCAGAGCACACTCAAGCGGTGTGGTGAAGCGAGAGCAGCAGCCCGCCCCTTGGCTCATCAGTCTGCCTCCCGCGAGCTCTCTATATGGCCCACCGCAGAGGCTCCAACTCAGCCCACGTGAGCCCTACCTGGCAGAAACGAGAGCATGTGAGACAAGCAAGGGCAGGCGTGGAGGGGGTGTGGTGACGAGCGAGGTGGCAGGGGGGCAGACCTCCCTCCCAAATGTGGCCCCTCCCCTTCATTTAGGGCTTCAGCTGTGCTGTACATGGAATCTGCACACATATCAATGTGTACATGTGGAATCTGGAAAAAATGGCACAGATGAACCTATCTGCAGGGCAGGAATAGAGACGTGAATGTACAGAACAGATGTGTGGACATAGAGTGGGGGGAGGGATGGATAAATTGGGAGACAGGGATTGACATATATATACACTGTGTGTGTGTGCTAAGTCGCTTCAGTCATGTCCAACTCTTTGCGACACTATGGATCACAGCCGGCCAGGGTCCTCTGTCCATGGGGATTCTCCAGGCAAGAATACTGGAGTGGGTAGCCACACCCTCCTCCAGGGGACCTTCCCAACCAAGAACCGTGGCAGGCAGGTTCTTTACCACTAACACCACCTGGGAAGCCCCATATATATATATTCACTTTCACCATATATACACTACCATGTGTCAAACAGACAGCTAGTGGGAAGCTGCTCTGTTAGCACAGAGCTCACCTTTGCACTCTATGATACCTAGATGGGTAGGATGGCAGGGGACAATAGGAGGGAGGTCCAAGAAGGAGGAGATATGTGTATGCATACAGCTGATTCACTTTGCTGTACAGCAGGAACTAACACAACATTGTAAAGCAACTATACCCCAATAAAAAATGTTTTCTTAAAAAGAAGGATGACCCAGGAATTCTGTCTGGCTCCACAGCAATCCCCTGCTAGTCACTAAGGTACTGATGAGTTCTGTGTCTCCAAGATAGACAGGATTGGTGGGGGAGAGTAGGTACTTACACATTGATAAGATATTCATAGTCCTGGTAGTTTTTGGAGAAATATGTCTCAATTAACTTTTCTGTACCAGTGAGTGCTTCATGTCCACAGCCACAGAATAGCGCCACCCCAAAGAAACACAATCCAGTAGCCACCAGGGAGGCAAAGGGGGCCCCTACGAGACATCTTGCACAGCACTCTAATAAGCCTGAAGAAAAAGGAGGGCAAACAGTCAGGGATGTACAATGCGCAGTTCAGCACTCGCCTCTCTGTGCCAGCCCAGCCAGGCCCTGTGCTCACATGCATGGATGCAGGGATGGAAGAAGGGTCACCTCAGAGACCAAAAGCAGGAGAGTCTAGAACCTCAGAATGTGGGAATGTGAGACTGACTCCCCCAACCATATTTTGTTCCATTCTTGAAGATAAATCCTTGCCTTGAATCCCCAAAATGTCCCTGAGTTTTTGAATGATCCGTTTTCAAGTAGGCCACTAGAAAGATGGCGCTCTCATTCTCTCCTTTCTTGCCCTTCTGATTTGTTTTGCCATTTATCAGCTTTTATGGAGGACTTACTATGTGCCCAGCATTGTGATAGGTGTCGTGTGGAGTGTGAACATATAAAAGACATAGACTCTGCCATGGGGACATTTTTGTCTATGGAGGTGAATGAGCTAGGCAGACTTGACGTTTTCAACCAACAGTTTCAGGCAGCCTAGTAAATGGTTACAAAGGGTAAATGCCCTTCCAGTTTCATAGAAATATTGATATTCTCAACAAGAGTTGACCCTGACAGAGTATTTCAGGTGGGAAAACTGAAATTGCATGTTCCTAGGTATTTCGGAACATTGCATTTGTGGCACAGAGTGCTTGACTCTTCTTAGCCTGGATGTCTGGAGAGCACTCCAAAGAAAGGAGGGAACTGGCAGAGGACAGATGTTCATGGGAGGATTACTATTATTCGCAGTAGTAAACATACAGGCTGAATGGTCTGGGGACACTTTGCATGGCTGACTTGTCCCCCTATGCTACTGTTTGGCCTATGTCCCCACCGTTAGCCCTACCCTGGAGTTCTGTCAAAACAACTACAAAGAGACGTTATACAAAGTCAACAAAGCATGACATGTCTTTCTGGCATGACAAAACACACTAGGGCCTGGGAATACAGGTGTCTTAAAATGCTGAGCTCTGAAATTCTGCAGATCTGGTACCCCAGGCCCCATGCAAGTGTGCTGAGAAACAGGAAGGGCACGCAAGAAGTCACAGGTTCTGAGAGTAGCTGTGTCCCAAGTACAAGCCCTGAGCTCTAAGGTGTCGTGTGGAGTGAAATAACAAATGTCCAATAGATGATGAGAAGGCACCTTCTAGCCTCTTGGCCACAACCCCAAAAAGTGAAAGAAATGAAAATCTTCAGAAAAGAAGTTATATATACATTAATTTTACCCATCTATTCACAGGTCATATAGATGTGATATATAAATTATTTTGTATATATTATCTGCATTGTTGCTGTTCAGTCACTGTTGTGTTCAACTCTTTGTGACCCCATGGACTGCAGCCTGCCAGGCTTCTCTGTCCTTCACTATCTCCCAGAGTTTGCTCAGACTCATGTCCATTGAGTTGATGATGCCATCCAACCATCTCATCCTCTGTCATCTTCTTCTCCTTTTGCCCTTAATGTTTTCCAGCATCAGGGTCTTTTCCAATGAGTCATCTCTACGCATAAGTGGCCAAAGTATTGGAGCTTCAGCCTCAGTCCTTCCAATGAATATTCAGGGTTGATATACTATATGCATATATAAATTATTTGTGTGCATACACACACTCAAATAAATAGCAAATGTGCCAAGAAGCTGCTATTTTGGGAAAGCATGCTGAAACTCCTTACACAAATAAAATGCATTGTATTGCCTTTTAGATTTGGACTTTATCCAAAGCTCATTTTTTTAATGGCAGGGACGAGGAAAATCCTTTGCCTGACTCTCTTAATGCTAGTACAGTTTCTTTTAAGCCCTTAGTACTTGACTGTCTGGTGATGTTCCTGAACAATGTCCATGTGAACAGATTCTAAAGGACCAAATTCTCTCTATCGTGAGAAAGCTGAGGTAGAGGCATTTGTCTCTGCTCTCAGGGCCACAAGAGAGTCCTCTTACCCACTGTCCCCTAAAATGACAGCACTTCCTTGGTGCTCAAAGAGCCTCTTCCTCAATACTCTTGTGTGTCACCCCAGAGATGAGGCATAGAAGCCCAATCCAAGCAAAATAAGCTGCTAACATTTGAAGCAAAACTGCATTTCCTCCCTTCTCGAAGAACTGAAGGCCTGCTGTCAGAAAACTTGGCCTCTATGGAAAGCAATCAGTCTGTGGCTTCGCTGCTCTAAGTTGAGGCAGAGTTTACTTAGTATGAATTGTGCTTGGTAAGAGAGCTTCATTAGAGCTGGTGCATGGGGTGTGAGTATGTGTGTGTGTTTGTCCCCACACGCACACAATTGTGCCACAGCGGGGGCACATGCATGAATGCAAACATCCACATAAATGTATGTATAAACCAGAGAGAAAAACACAGCACTTGAAATTGATTATTGTTCTCAGGAAACATTCAGATATCGATCTTCCTCTTTCTGAACAGGTCAAGATACTAGATGCATCTTGTAAGTCAAGAAAAGGAGCTTGGAAATAAACAGTGCTGCCATTTTCCATCTCTGCCTATCCAAATCTTCCCCACTCCCAAGCTCTTAGAATCTTCTCTGAAGAAGGTCTCTGAAGCCTGGGGGTGGAGGGAGGGGAAGGTGCATGACCCCACTGTTCCCTCTCTCCCCAGCACAGGGTCAGGGCTTGGACAGAACCCTCCATAGCTCCCCTGGACAAAGAAGCCTTGTTTTTTCCCTGAGATCTCAGGAGCCTCATTGGTATTCTGCAGGGGCCTCCAAGCCTGGGGGTGGGAAGGGGGTCAGACCCAGGGAACAATGGAAGAACTGTTTGTTTAGCCCAGAGTAAGGAGAACCATCCTCCCTAGAAAGTGGCCGTCCTGTGCCCACTGACTCACCCCACCTTTTTTTATCCTGGAAAGGGCTAAAATGGTGGTGCAAGTGAGATCAGGAATGAAAAAACTTGAACTCTTGCTAACGAAACAGAATTCCACTCTAAGTTTCAGCTGATGCTCCCTCCAGGGTTCTAAAGATCAGGGAGGAAAGCCTCATTAGTCTATCTGATCCCTGTATCATCCAAATAATCAGAGAGTATCATATATAGTGTCCTTACTGGGTGATAAAGGGCTAAGCCTTGGGAGCAACTCCAAATCATCCACTGATAGTCTTTCTTCTTCCTCCTTCCATTTTTCCTCCATTTTCTTAGAGCTCAAATAACTTAGCACCCCCTTTTCTGCTTTACTGTCACTCGAAGCAAGGTACAAGAAAGACCTAGGCTTTAATGAGTCTCTAACGTGGAGTTGAAATTAAATGACCCTGAGTATATCTTTCACTCTTCAGCTATAAATAGTTCAACAATATCAGCATAAGATGTCCATCTCTTCACATTGAAATGAAATTTTTGTTCTGAGGGCATTTAAGTTCAGCAGAAGTGAAGAATCTCCACCAGTCAGCCCAAGCAAAAAATCAAGTTTTGGATTCCAACTGGGAAAAACTCAGAACATGCAAGAAATTGTGCCATCAAAGGAGTTTATAATCAAAACATTCTGAGAAAGGTTCACTGGGTTCCCTTTGATTTGGGGGTGTATGACCAATAACCTAAAGCCAAAGGGTCTCCATTTAGAAGACTTCATGGTTGAAAAGGTACCGTTTTGTTTCAGAAAGGCCATGAGGGATTCTATAGAACCTCCTTGGCCTCTCAGGGAACATTCTTACACTTCCAGGCTAAGTATTGACTGCAACATGGTGGAGTTGGCAGAAAAGAACTATATAGCAATAATATTACCCAATGCAACTGAATTGAATTAAACCACCTGACCTTTTCTAAAGGTTTTTATATAGATCATTTTTAAAGTTGTTACTGAATTGGTTATAATATATTGCTTCTATTTTATGTTTTTCTGAAGGTTTTGGCTCTTAGGGATGTGGGATCTTAGCTCCCTGACCAGGGACTGAACTTGTGCCCCCTGCATTGAAAGGCAAATTCTTAACCACTGGACTGCCAGGAAAGTCCCTAAACCACCTGACTTTGATGAGAGATCATACAGAAAAATAATGACCTTCCGCAGGGTTTTCCTTTCCATTCATTGCGTTCAGTGCAACTATTAAGCATGTGGCAATAACCTAGATACTGTGGGGAAAAAAGGGGAACTATAAGGCCCAGTCCTTTCCTTCAAAGACCTTTCAGTCTTGGGGAGAACAAACATATCGGCAAATCAAAGACCAAAGCTACCTACAATCTAGTGTTAAAATGTGTATAACCAAGCCCTGTGGGCAAAATGTAAGCAAAGGGGAAATATCCAGTGTTGGCTAGATGCATCTGCGAACTCCCAAAACTAATCAATCTGTGACAGAACGTCAAGTCCTTCTCATTAATGCTCTTCACAGGAATCTGACAAGGATCAACGGGACTGCTGTGACTCTGGTCCAGATTTCTATCTATCCAAGGTACTGGGTTGATCCTGATGCTGTCTCTTTAAGCAGGAGCCAAGAGCTCCCAAGCCCTCCCTTCTTTCCCATGCCCTGGGCATGCCTCAAGGACGAGCTCCATGATGGAAATTCAGTTTGAATCTGGGAACCCATCAAAGGGAGGAAAGGAAGGTCTTTGATCAAAAGGGATAATAGAAAGAGACCAATTGTGCCTTGCACAAATCCCAGCCTGTCCCTTGAATCCAGCTGACAAAGGGAGAGATAGAAGAACCCTATACAATAGAGCTAAACAACAGGCAGGCTCATTGAGTGAAAAACTGGCCCCGTCTCTCTAAGTCTCTAATCTGAGCTACAGTTTTACCCTCCTCCCAGAACCCACCCCTTAACCTCACCCCATGAACAGAGGCTCAGTTGATCAGGACCTATCGCAGTTGACAAGGCCAAGATGCTAGAGCAGCCGTGACTGGTACCGGGAATGGATGGGGATGAATGGGTGGGTTCTAGGAGTAAAACAACAATCATCAGGAGGTGCCAGAGACAAAGACTTCTGCTTCTGGCTTTATCCAGATCAGACAAAGCCTTGCTTGTAATCTTGTCTTTCCTACATGAAATTAGCACTTATACCTGTTCAAGTGCTGGAAAGGGGCTCTGTAGCCACTGGGGCATGAAAATCCAAGTTTGCTAGATAGTCAAGTCATGCAGACATAATTAAATAAAAATGAAACACAGCCTGTTCTTTGAAAAGATATTATTATCACCATGGCAACAGCATCTGGACCACTTTGTTACTCCTCCCCCAAACACACACACTCACACATGCACACATGCATGGGTGCACACGTGCATTAATGTATGCCAACTTGTACCCAAACATTGGGAGGCTGGGGTAGAGACTGGAGTGTTAAACTCTCTCCCTGACATGTTGTCCTCACTTTGCCCACTTTTGGGAAAGTGAAAGAGAAGCAACTGGCACTAAGCTGAGAGACAACAGTTTCCATACTTCATTCCTTAGCCTAGTCTCCCAATTCCTCCTCTTCCCTTGGTTGCAGTGTGAAGCTGATCTAGGGAACCTTGTTCTCTTCCTTGGGATGTCACTGACTCCTTTCCAGCGCCTGGCCTGACAGAAAGCTCAGAGGCTAGTGCAGAGCTGAGTGATCATTTTTAGAACCATTTTAAAATAACCAAGGGGTTTTTGATGAGAGTTTGACACTGGGCAGGCCCTGACAGTGGGAAGGGAAGGGAAAGCTACTCTATTCACCTGCCAAGGCTGCTGTTATCATTCCCAATCAGTCTACTGCCCTACCTTGATGTTTTCTGGACCTGAAGTTCTGTGGGCAAGGAGGGCATTTCTACTGTTGCTTTCTTTCAAAACCAAGAACCCTGAGGATGGTTTTCAAGGCTTCAAGGTAACACACAACAAGAGGAAAAGATGCCATTGGCTAGGGTTCTGCTTTCATGGGTTTGGAGACTGTATTTTCCCTCCTACCCATCTCTCAAGGGTTTCTTGGGTCTATTTACTACTCAGAGAGATTTGAGAGCATAGTTCTAGTTGGCAGGTTATTGAGTAAATTTCTGGCTTTCCTAGCAGAAAGCCAGGGCAAAAGGCCCTTGAAGCAGAGCAGACCTTTCAGTCACCTGGTTCTCCTCGGCTCTGCCGGGCCGAGGTGAGGAGTGGGGTGGGGAAGGGTACATATGATCATCTTAGTCAGTGTCTCTAGGAAAAGCAAGTGAATGTGCTGGTTTTCATCTGCTTTCTTTTTAACTCCTGGCACTCTTGCAACCTTCTAGCCATCATGATGGGATTCAGTCAGTCTTCAGGCATTTTGTAAAAACCTGGCCCCCTGCTCTGCCTCCACACTTTTGGCCTGGGCTGCACTCACACCGTGAGCCAGCCAAAAGTACACTGCTCAGCAAACAGCCACCTTTGGAGGGAAGCATCATAGGCTGGTTACCAGGGTAACAGCCACTGTTCTCAGACATCAGGCTTTGCAAGAGCCAATATTTTGCTGTTCAGTAATGGCATTGTGTTGCTAAGCAGAGAATAATCAGCTACTGCTCTTTGGCTCCTTTCCAGTTCCATTGTTATCCGACAGACTCATTTGGAACATCCCTGTCTCAAATCAGGAAAAGGCTTAACGAACTATCATGTTGCTTGTAAATCTTTTGTGTGAACACTACAGAATTCCCTGTTCCTCCTCATTTCCGATCCTGCTTGATTCTCTGTGGTGGAGGTAGTGAGCTTCCTGTTCCTGGGGATGATGAAGAAGAAGCTGTAGGAACATTGGAGAAGGGAATTCTGCAGAGAATGAGCCCAGACAGCTTCTAAAGTTCCTTCCAGTCCAGTCCCAGATTCTATGATAGAATTTGTCTAGTGTAATAGTTAAACAGCAACACACTCCCTGTCAGAAGCAGTAGCAGTTCAGTACCTTGCTAGAGATGGTCTATTATTTACAAAGTATTTGAAATATCAATACTTTGCTATTGCATAACTGAGACCATAATGGCTACTCCATCATGTGCACCTAGCCCAAGTATAGCTCACCCTCAGAATAAGAGATCCCATACACAGCTTTGACTGTGCCCTCATCTGCAATATTCTTCCCTGGAGGAAATCATCCAGCCTCTGTAACAGGAAAATGCCCCTATGGTCACCTGATTTTTCCTGCCCTTCCTCAAGGCTTTTACTCCCTGAGGAAGTAGTGTTCAGCATCCTTCCTTACTCCCTCTCTGTTTTTTATTCACAACCTACCCAATCAGCTGCCCTGACTTCAGGTAAGGTTCTTGACATTATCTAGGACAGGAATTGAGTTCTGGCAATATTCACCTCTCATCTGGCCCCACTTGATTGGACAATTCTTACCCAAGTGCACAAAGTACATGCAAAGAAAGCTCAATCACTTCAGGAAGAATAAGAGACAGCCTGTACATGCATCATTGTATAATAATTAGTAGTATTATTATTTGCAACTGTTATAGAGCTTGCCCATTTTCAAAGGACTCCAACATATTATTTTTTATTTTTATAATTCTGAAATTAGACAAAGCAATTATCATTATCCCTATTTTCCAGATGATGAAGTAATAATTTATAGCAACCTACCCAATGTCATGAAGTTCATAAGGAGCAGATCTGGGATTCATACCTCATTATGTTCACTTCTAGTCCAATGCTCGTGTCTTCTTAATTATCCTGCCTGAATACATGCCTCAAGAGCTCTCTCAGTGTTTCAGGATGAAACAACCTAAAAACTGACACTAGCCTAATATGATTGAAAACCCATCTCCGTAGATGCTTTTGGAACCTTCTAGGTTCAAAAACTATTCACCATTTGATGGTGAATACACAGGATAGTTGATTCGCATTTCATTCAGGACACATTCAAGCTGTTGCTCTTGTTTTGCCAAATGTGAGCAATGTCTACATGGTTCTGTGGCCTCCTGTATGGACAAAAATCCTTGTGCTCTGTACATCTTGCACTGAGTGGACACTACAAGAGACCAGACCATGTAGCTTCTCTCTACGGAGATGCCCTCAGGATTCAACCAAGTCAGCAAGAGCCTTAAGGTCCTTCCTTGTCATAGCAGGGATTTAAAATCTGAGTCATGCCCTCAGGAAGGCTAAGTCCGTAATATTTACTAGATATGGTAACCCAAACGGGTGCATGCGTGCGCACACACACACACACACACACAGCTCTACCCATATCTCTTCCTTACGGTAAAGCCATTAAGGACTTTATTTTTATTTCCTGAACTTGACATTGGCCTCCTCAGCCATGACGAAGCCTAAATTCATGATACCCAATTTCATTCTGATGCCCCACAGGCTCCAAATTTTGTTTCAAGCAAGCAGTCATTTTGTACAGCTGAGAGCCAGCCAACATTAGTTGCCTCCAGCAGAACCAGGGATGTCAGCTGACCAGGCCATTACCAGTACATAGGGATCAGGGGAAAAGAGAAGGCAGAGGGAAGTAAGGGGGTAGGAGGACACATGACCACATCCAGCCCTCCAGACACTCTCTCCAAGGACCTGTGGGACTCTCCATGTGTTGCTGGAGTTCTTTGGCAATAAAGCATCATTCTCAGTACAGCAGCAAAGGAGTTAATCTAATTGCGTGCTAAGGAATGAAAAAGAAAACAAGTGCCAGAACACAGTTCATTTCAACCATTAGAAACTCTGAACCCCAAAGTTCTTGCAAATTCTTACGCTCTAGCTTGAATCTTCTAATCTAAAGTTTTTGCAACTCACCCATGTCTTTGGGACTCTGACTCCAACGGTAGCCGGCTGGCTAGTCTGTTTGTTCAGCTGGAAGGATCCTGGGCTCTCCAGTCTCCTTCTTCGGTCCTTTACTTTTTCTCTCTGAGTATCTTTGTCCTCTTCTCCTGCAATGAAAAGGGCTTTCTGATTGACAGCCAACCCCCTTAAAGGGACAGGCCCACTTTCCTCCTCCTCTCCTCCTCCCCTTCTCCCCCTCTTGTCCCCACCTCCTCAGGATACTAAGACCTCCATCTTCTCTTTCTGCTTTTCAGTGCCAATTGTCTCTTTTTCTTTTTTGCTTTCCCCCCTCCCCTAAGGCTTGCCTATGTGGAATTTCGCTTTGCTGCAGAGACATCTAGAAATGTGGTTTGGGGGTGGAAATAAAAGAAAGAGGTCCTGCAATCCTCCATCTGATCCTTGGGTCTATTTTGGTATGAATGTGGCAGCATAAGTGTCGGAGGCCATGAAGGCGGTAGCCCTGGTGAGGCAGTCAGGTGAAAACTCTAGATGTGATCTCCTCATCCTTCTAACTCTGCCCCAACACCACCTCTCATGCCTAGCTGCCCTTGACCCTACCTGCCTTTACCCTCCCCACCACTTTTAGAAAATAAGCTCTTCTCCCAACTCTTCCCATTCCAGTTTTAGAAACACAATAGAGAAAAAAAAATTGTCTTTTAAAAATAATTTCCTCCAAATCCTTCTTGGTTTCAACTGAATGAGGACAAAACACAAGCTGTTGATTCCTCGAACAGATTTTGACCAAGCTGGAGAAAGCTAGAATTGTAATCATTTTATAGACAGGGTAACGGAGACCCAGGGAGGGGGCAAGCGGACACTCTGTGCAGGTTCACGGAACAGGCTAAAAGAAAGGCGAGAGTTGGGGATGTGGGTGATCTCCATGGAAGGTAACTGACTTTGACAAAACACAATCTGGGAATTAGGTAGTCAATACCTCACTCTCAGAAGAGAGTATCACGAGAGAGCTGTATCCAGGGTGATGAGAGGCAAGGAGTGGGTTGTGGTAAAGCCATGGTTGTCAGTGAGGGTGGAGGGAAGGGGAAAGAAACATGGTCCTGGCCTCAGAGAAAGAAGCATGATGAAAATGGCCAAATCAAGGAAATAATAATATACAAAACCTAATAATAATTATTTCTAAAGACTGTGAAGGTATTTGAGTTCCCGGGACTAGGTGGGATTCGTGTATGGAAGGTTTTCTAAAAGAACTGAATCTTAACCAGTGTTGACTCATTGGAAAAGACTCTGATGCTGGGAGGGATTGGGGGCAGGAGGAGAAGGGGATGACAGATAATGAGATGGCTGGATGGCATCACCAACTCGATGGACATGAGTCTGAGTGAATTCCGGGAGTTGGCAATAGACAGGGAGGCCTGGCGTGCTGCAATTCATGGGGTCGCAAAGAGTTGGACATGACTGAGCGACTGAACTGAACTGAACTGAACTGATCAAACTGCTTGTTGTGTTCCCTAGCCATTCAGGAGCCTCAGAGAGACACAACTCTCTTGACTTGAAGGTCTGCATCCTCCCACGGATGGCCTTTGAGGAAACTGGTTGACATATAAGTGGAGGATTACCCTACCACTCCAGGAAAGTAAGGTGTGCCCTCCCTTTCTAATTTTCCCCACGGCTTTGCCTTGGGGTAAGGAAGGAGAGGAAGGAGGTATTGAGCAGAGCCTAGAATCTTTCTGTGAAGGGAGAGAGGCAAAATTGTGTCTTACAGCTTTCTCTTTGAGTTGAGACCTTGGTCACGTTTCTAGTTTGGGTCTGCTGTTAGGAAATGGGTGAGTCTTCTGCAGATGCCCCTGTGGGTACCCCAGGCTCCTGGGTCCTGCCATAGTTGAGCAGAGGATCTAGAACTTTAGAACCTCTGCTCTTATACTAACAGCCTCAAGGGGAAAGGATCCCTGTAAATGCTGCTCCTTTGGCAGAACCGAATAATAGTGGTTTTCCGGAGCAGACCAGACTAAGGCCGTACGACTAATGGCAGACAGTCCCAGGATCTCTGACCTCACCAGCCCTGTTCTGCAGCCATGGACTCTGCCTGCCATGGGACTGTGCCAACAATTAACTTCTGGAGGGATGTTGTCAAGAGAATGACTCTGGAGGAGAGGGAGGTCCAAAAAGAAGAAGTCACCAAATGTGTGCCCTTCGCTTCTCAGATGGCAGGAGCTGTGTCCAAGCTTCAAGGCGTCTGATTGATATGATGAGGGAGATGGTTTTTCCCAGCTTGAATAGGTGAGACATTTCTACATGCAAGGGAAATCACTCAGCCTGGGCGTCTCACAAATCTGCTCCTGGACTCCTACCAGCAGCCCTGGGGACTGCTAAGCATTGGGAAGAAAAGATGTGCTCCTGATAAACTCACAGAGGCAGATTTCTCAACTGCATTCCCCTTAATACACATTTCTCTTCTTCCCTTCAACTCTCTTGCCTCACTATTCGTCTTCTCCCCAGGTCTCCATCTCTCAGCGTCTCTGTTTCTCCAGCTCTGTCACTGCTCCTCTCTGTCTCTCGCTCGCTTGCCACGCTCCTTGATGGAGCACGTCTTCCTGTGTCTCCCTTGTTCTTATGCCTGGGATGGTAAAGGGGCTCAGCCGGGTGACTGTGTCACGTTCACAGTCCCCAGAGCCTTAGGGTTCCCAGCTCTCCAGGATCTAGTAAGTCACAGTGGCTCTGGAGAGCCTGACACTCTACCACAGCTGCCACTCACCACTCTTGTCTTGAGTCTTTCCCACAGCTCTTATAGGGTTTTTTCCCTCCATCCCCAAGTGGGCTTTTTTTTTTTTCATCTATCCAACTCCACATATTTCTGTGATTCTGTTTCCAGTGGTTCTACAGGCAAAATGTTCTCCAGAGTCCAGCTGGATCCCTGGCAGTGCCCAGGGATTCCCCTAGAGGGCAATACCAGTCTTCTTGGTGGTAGGCTACTGCCTGCACTTGGGTGCCTGCGGGAACAATATAGGATTGTATGAAACTCATAAACAGTTTGCTTCATGCACTTCTGGTGGCACCTCCAAAGATCTGGGCCTCCTTGATCATCGCTTGCTTCAGTCATGCAGCTTTCTTGCAAATAACTCCAAATGTTTAGATAAAACATCCCCCTCTGCTGTGTGATCACACAGTACCAGATTCTTGAAAGCCACTGGACAAGAGTGTTCTCTTTTCTCCATTATACAAACCAAACTCTGAAATTCAGGGAATTCCAGTGAATTTCTCCCAGGAAAGTAAATAAGGGCTCAACTACCCAATCTGGTGAGCCACTTGTCCGTGTCCACATAAAAGATCATAAAGGGAAACAGAGAAGGCACAGTATCAGTGAAAGCTTGAGCTCACCTACTAACACTAGGGCTTCTGGAGCTGAGGCTTTGCTTCTCTCCAAGATAATATCATCTTCCCAGACCAAATTTTAAAAGGCAAGTGGCTTATTCTTACAGCTTTTCTGGCCCTGGCACCAAGGCTGCTTGGCAGGCAATATGTCCTATGCACTTGTGACTGGGCTTCCCTGGTGGCTCAGCAGTAAAGAATTTGCCTTTCTCTTGCAATTGATGCAGGTTCGATCCCTGGATCAGGAAGATCCCCTGGAGAAAAAAATGGCAACCCACTCCAGTATTCTTGCCTGGGAAATTCCATGGACAGAGGAGTCTGGCGGGCTAAACAACAACAAAAGCACCCGCGACTAGAACTTTCCACACCCAACTTTATGCTGATTGGCTTGACCTTGCCTTTCTGGCCAAGAGAACTGAGGGCCAGAGATGTCGCATACATTGAGCTGGCATGGAGCGGGAGGAAATGGGGGGGAGTGCAGTGAGCTGGATGTGCATTTGTGAGGGAGAGATGCCCATGGCTTAGGATACAGTGAGGGGTAGTCTGGAAGCCAGAACAGTCAGATGAATAAACTCAGGAAATGAGTGTCTGGGGAGCATCACACAGCTACTAGCGACATGGAGAAATCAGTTGTCCACATAATCCACCTTCATGAACATGAAAACTCACCCAGTCTTGGTACAGTGGTCTCTACAGAGTGCTGTACGTTTGATACAATCTCTGAGTGCAGCAGAAACACTACTACTGTCCTTGGCTGTCAGATACTCACCTAACTTCTGAGGATGAATGTTATTTGTTACAGTTTGCTGATGGGGAAAGACACAGCTCTCCTAACACCACCCAGGAAGCAAGGGACAGAACCCCTTCTAGAGAATACCTCTCCAAACTCTGATAGCCTTAGAAGTTGCTTGGAAAATTATTTTGCTCCAAAAAGATGTCTGCACGGAAAGCCTCTGGCCTGAATAAGAACAGCCAGGGGGAGCATGGACAGGTTTCCAGCTGCTATGGCCAGAGTCTCCAACCCTTTGTACTTCTCAGGTTAAGCAGAGGGCCCACGTTAGAACTCGAGGCAGGGCAAGTTACGTGAACTTTGTAGATCAGTGGGATTCAAAATCAGTCACTGGGGATTAGTTAATACTAAGAACCTTCTTATACTTGTTAGGTGTGATAATAGCGTCATTGTTGTTTAGTCGCTCAGCCACGTCCAACTCTTTGTGGACCCTTGGACTGTAGCCCGCCAGGCTCCTCGGTCCATGGGGATTCTCTAGGCAAGAATACTGGAATGGGTTGCCATGCCCTCCTCCAGGAGATCTTTCTGACTCAAGGATTGAACTCGTGCCTCCTGCATTGTGGGTGGATTCTTTACCACTGAGCCACGAGGGAAGCCCCTAATAGCATGGTAATTATGTTTTGGAAAAGAATCTTTTAGCAGTTAGAGATGCATAGCCAGATACTTACAGGTGAAATGTCATGATGCTTGGGACTTTTTTCCTCCCTCACAAAATTATAGTTAGATGAAATAACATTGGCTAAATGCTGAAAACTACTGAAGCTGAGTGATGAGGACATGGAGGTTCATTATACTATTTTCTCTACTTTGTATGGTTAAACTTGAGGTCAGAAAAAAGGAGTCATTACGGTTAATTTGAAACAAACTCAGGGAAAGAAAGAAAAAACATTTTCAAGAGCGATCTCTGCTATTCTTGGAAGGATTCACATAACCTGATAAGAGTAAGAAGGAGACTTTTCACTCTGCACTATTGTGATCAGCCTTTGGTATCCTCAGGTTCACAACTTTGGATTCCACCTCTGTGAATGGTTGAATACATGGGTGTGGAACCGTGGGTACTAGGAGCTGAGGGCTGACTGTGGGACTGGGGCATTTACAGATTTAGGTATCTGTGCAGGTCCTAGAACCAGTCACCCGCAAATACCAAGGGACAATTGTAATTATATGCATGCCTTAGTGTTTCTATTGAAAATCTCATTTGAAATGTGTTTCAGGCAGATTGGGGAACAGCAGTCTGCAGGCCCCTTGAGTCTGCTCCATTGATGCTAAGAGATCACAAGAGAGAAGTCCTCACCATGATCAGTTGGCCAGCCCCCACTACCCCCACACACCCAAGCTGCCTGTGTTTCCAAAACACTGACCTCTTCCAAAACATGGGCTGCTTCCAGCAGCAGGAGAGGACCCCCAGGAACCCCTTCTGAGGCACAGTTGGAGAGAGGAGGATTGCTCTTGCCTGCTCCCCATGGGAAGAGAAGACGTGAGCCCTTGAATGAGAGAAAGTTCCTCAGGCCAAGAGGCCACTCCCTCACCTTCCAGAGGAACAAGGCCCCTCCTTGCCTCGCTGCTGGCCCCAAGAACAGTGAGGCCTATGCCTGCCTTGGAAGCCACCCCCTCAGGCAGATTCTCAGGCTTCCTCCTTTCAAAGTTGCTGCCCAGGACACCAGAAATATGATTCTGCCCCCTCTATCATCATCATTATCATCATCATCAAAGTTGACTGCCCCTTCAGAGAAGCCAGGCTCAACCCTTCAGCCCTGGCTGCTTGGCTTGTTCAAAGGAGTCAATACCACCTGTTACAACAGAGGTGGGCTGTACCAATACCTCAACCCAAAGCTTCACCCCTAAGGAGCACATTGTCTACCCTTGAGGCTGGGATGCCTTCCTTAAGGAACTGTGCCAGCATCCAGGATGGAGAGGAAGGGGAGCCTCAGTTATCCCTGCTAAGAACATATTCTGCAAAGAGTGAAAGTGTTAGGCACTCAGTTGTGTCCAACTCTTTGGGACCCCATGCACTGTAGCCCGCCAGGCTCCTCTGTCCCTAGGATTCTCTAGGCAAGAATACTGGAGTGGGTTGCCATGCCCTCCTCCAGGGGATCCAACTGGGGTCTCCAGCATTGCAGGCAGCTTCTTCACTGTCTGAGCCACCGAGGATCTGTGCTTCCTACATACTCCAGGTAAGCACAGATCATGGGGCCAGAACTGCGAGAAGAAGCCTTACACAGGGAGACCCGCCTGCCGCAGCCGAGGCTTGCTTTCCGCCTCCTCCTCCCCATCCCTGGCTGAGCCTGGGCAGCTGCTCTCCCCACCAGCATGGGCTTCTCTTGCCACTGAGTAGCCCGTGGCTGGGAAAGAAAGAAAAAACATTTTCAAGAGCGATCTCTGCTATTCTTGGAAGGATTCACATAACCTGATAAGAGTAAGAAGGAGACTTTTCACTCTGCACTATTGTGATCAGCCTTTGGTATCCTCAGGTTCACAACTTTGGATTCCACCTCTGTGAATGGTTGAATACATGGGTGTGGAAACCGTGGGTACTAGGAGCTGAGGGCTGACTGTGGGACTGGGGCATTTACAGATTTAGGTATCTGTGCAGGTCCTAGAACCAGTCACCCGCAAATACCAAGGGACAATTGTAATTATATGCATGCCTTAGTGTTTCTATTGAAAATCTCATTTGAAATGTGTTTCAGGCAGATTGGGGAACAGCAGTCTGCAGGCCCCTTGAGTCTGCTCCATTGATGCTAAGAGATCACAAGAGAGAAGTCCTCACCATGATCAGTTGGCCAGCCCCCACTACCCCCACACACCCAAGCTGCCTGTGTTTCCAAAACACTGACCTCTTCCAAAACATGGGCTGCTTCCAGCAGCAGGAGAGGACCCCCAGGAACCCCTTCTGAGGCACAGTTGGAGAGAGGAGGATTGCTCTTGCCTGCTCCCCATGGGAAGAGAAGACGTGAGCCCTTGAATGAGAGAAAGTTCCTCAGGCCAAGAGGCCACTCCCTCACCTTCCAGAGGAACAAGGCCCCTCCTTGCCTCGCTGCTGGCCCCAAGAACAGTGAGGCCTATGCCTGCCTTGGAAGCCACCCCCTCAGGCAGATTCTCAGGCTTCCTCCTTTCAAAGTTGCTGCCCAGGACACCAGAAATATGATTCTGCCCCCTCTATCATCATCATTATCATCATCATCAAAGTTGACTGCCCCTTCAGAGAAGCCAGGCTCAACCCTTCAGCCCTGGCTGCTTGGCTTGTTCAAAGGAGTCAATACCACCTGTTACAACAGAGGTGGGCTGTACCAATACCTCAACCCAAAGCTTCACCCCTAAGGAGCACATTGTCTACCCTTGAGGCTGGGATGCCTTCCTTAAGGAACTGTGCCAGCATCCAGGATGGAGAGGAAGGGGAGCCTCAGTTATCCCTGCTAAGAACATATTCTGCAAAGAGTGAAAGTGTTAGGCACTCAGTTGTGTCCAACTCTTTGGGACCCCATGCACTGTAGCCCGCCAGGCTCCTCTGTCCCTAGGATTCTCTAGGCAAGAATACTGGAGTGGGTTGCCATGCCCTCCTCCAGGGGATCCAACTGGGGTCTCCAGCATTGCAGGCAGCTTCTTCACTGTCTGAGCCACCGAGGATCTGTGCTTCCTACATACTCCAGGTAAGCACAGATCATGGGGCCAGAACTGCGAGAAGAAGCCTTACACAGGGAGACCCGCCTGCCGCAGCCGAGGCTTGCTTTCCGCCTCCTCCTCCCCATCCCTGGCTGAGCCTGGGCAGCTGCTCTCCCCACCAGCATGGGCTTCTCTTGCCACTGAGTAGCCCGTGGCAGGCGCTGGCCCATGGGGATCCCCCACCTCCCAACCACTCTCCTATCCACCCCCTTCCCCACTTAGATACTCCATTGTTGTGGGATTTTCTGTGACAACTGGGAGAGCCCAGGAGCACAAGGCCCTGGAGCTGAGGCTGTGTGCAGGCTCTGTGGAGCTTCTGCCCCTACCCCAGGGAGGGTTTTTTTGTTTGTTTGTTTTTTTATTTTTAGTGAAGTCGTTCAGTCATCTCCACTCTTTGTGGCCCCATGGACTGAAGCCTACCAGGCTCCTCCATCCACGGAATTTTCCAGGGAAGAGTACTGGAGTGGGTTGCCATTTCCTTGTGCTGGTTTCTGCCCTACATCAACATGAATCAGCCGTAGGTATGCATGCATCCCCAGCAGGGAGGGGTTAATGCACTCCATCCTGGCTTGCCCCTTCCTAGAATGTAGATACCCTGGCCCTTGGAGGGAGCCAGGTTCTTTTTTTAAGTACAGTTAGTCCAAAACCATAAAGTCTAAGAGGCAATTTCCCCAGAGGACCCTCCAAAGAGGGTTTTACATGCTCCTTGGGTTATCCTTGAAAATCCTTCAAATTTTCTAAAGCGCTGCAATTATTTCCGCAGGCTGAATCCAGCAGTTCTTGGAAGAGTTTCAAAAGATAGAGTGGCAGCAGCTTCCTTTAGCCTCTGCTTCCTCCCTGCAGCACAAACCTTCAGGAAGGAAAGCAAATCCCCCTGCTTTGTCCTCTCTACCCTGGCTATACTGCAGCTGCCCAGCCACAGAGCTCTGTTCAGTGCGCAGCCCATGGAGACACCCTCCAAGGAGCTGGCTTAGAAAGCGCCACTGAGCCTATCCTACAAGCCTAGAGAGCCAGCCAATAGGGCTCTTCATTCTGGGGCAAGAGATCCCGAGCTGTCCTCAAATTTCCTCCAAAAAGGATCATGAAATTAGCTGGAGGGTGCTGGGGGTGGGCTGGCTGTCCCAGTTAAATCTCAGTTTGGAGAACGTGGCTAGTCCTGGGAGTAGCAGTCCTCTCTGTTAATAACTAAACAAGAAGGAAGTTAATAGAATTGCAGCATGAAGGATTTCAGCAAGATTCCAAGGAGGCCTTCCAGATGAACGGAGCTCTCTAACCATAGAGAGCTGATTAATAGCATAGACTCTGAAGTCAGACACACCTGGGCTTTAGTAGCAGCTCCACTAAATACCAGTTCTGTGACTCTGGGCAATTCAACCTCTCTGGGTTTCCAATTTTTCATTCCAGAAAGGTACAGTAATAATAGTGAGTTATTGAGAAGATTACACAAGACAATGAACATCAAATAATTACCACAGTGCTTATGCTAAGGTGTAATAATAACAATAATAACCAGGAGAGGTGACAGATTATTTTTGGAAGTGTTTAATAAGCATTAAGCAAACAAAGTCTGAACTTAAATGATCTCTAGAACCAACACCTTTCAGGATTTCTAGACTTTCCTGGAACCTGTTCATCTTTTAAATGGACTCAAGGAACTATGCTGAGAAGAAATATTGAGATTCAGCCACTCAACAATTCAGCCACGTGCTCCCATAGGTATGCTCCTCACCAGGATGGCCAAGTGTCTTCATTTGTCAAAAAGCAAGAGGTTTCCCAATATGTGGAAATTTCCATGCTAACCTTGGGTAAACCCAAGACAAACCGAGACAAGTTGGTCAACCTACATCAGCACTCGCACCCATACATGGCCATAAGCATGATCCTTGAAGCAGTTCCCCGAAGCCTGTGCAAAACAGCCTGTGTCAATTTCCCAATGCTGAAGCTGCCGAATAGGAAATTCCAAAAGCTCCCCACCCTACTTTCCTCTACTGTGTAACATATCATACCCAGGCAAGTAAGCTTGCCAGATAAAATACTCAATGCCTAGTTAAATTTGAATTTCAGATAAACCACAACAAACTTGTTAGGGTAAGTATGTTCCCAGTTACTGTTTGAGATATACTAAAGAATGTGTTTACTGTTTATCTATTGGAAAGTCAGATTTAACTGGGTGCCCTATATTTTTATTTGCTAATTCTGGCAACCATATAAGCCAGAGCAATCTTCCATGGCAAGTCAAGCTGGCTTCTGGGGAGGGAGCCAGGGAACTTGCTAGGGAGACCTCAAAAAAGAAATCACAGTTCCCTATGGACCCACCTTCTACTCTGCATTCTGTTCTCCAATTCCTTCCTCTGGTGAGCCTTACCAGACCCCTGAGCCATGCCTGGCACTAGAGAAGAACATTTGGGGCAAGGCTAGATGTGGTTGATCCCGGGGTGGGCTGCACAATGCAGGGATTAGGGGTTTGGATTCACATCACACCTCAGCTTAGGACACAGCACAATAATAATAGTAGTGTTTATCGTCAGTACTTAAGGCCTGACCTTTCTCCTGTTGACCTCCCTTCTCTCCTGTATCCTGGGGAACACAGTAATAGGAGGATTTCTGGACACAGGCCTTGCCTGAGGGAATTTACAGGCTCATCTGGAAAACATGTTAGAGATATTAACCAAATGGAGACTCAGACACAACTAACAGTGAGCGTCTGCCTGTGCCTGGCCTGCCCTATATGTGCCTGGAAGCCATTATCAACAGAGGATCGGCCTGTCCTTTCAAACTCAGATAGAATTGGCTCCAGCTCCCATACTACCCTTTATCAGGAAAGCCCAGGGTCTTCCCCAAGATTTTTGTGAATTTTAAGGGAGTTCAAAATCCCATGGCCAATTCTGGTTCTGAATCTGGGCTCCTAATGAACTTGGTTCACTCCCAGTTCATTTTCTTGTTTTCTATTGCTTTCTAGCAACTCCTTGCTTTCTATTTTTTGTCATGCAGATTGGGAATGCTGTTTTTCTTTCTGGATTTCTGTGAAAACCACTCACATGAAGGATTTGTACAGGTAACCAAATTTATCAAGGTTGGGTAGATGGGTGGGACATACAGTGATACAAACACTTTAAAAGTGATAACTAGACATTTCTGTATTTAAAAGTCCTTGACTACATTGCTGCCTGGAATTTCTTTGCAAATTCCATCCTCCTGCCATGCATCCACTCTCGTTCCTTTCTCCTTTCTCTCACTTCCTCTTTTTTCTTCTCTCTCGCCTCCAAATATTTATTCATGTTTATTTCTTATAAAGAGCAATTTAGCCACATATGTGTTCTCTTCCAGTCCTTTCCATCAGTTTCTCCTTCCCCGAAACTGACATATCCAAGTATTTTCCTTACAAATGACTATACCTTTCTTAAGAGGAAACTTGATGTTAATTAATATATCATCCTACTCCTCTTGCACAAAAGTAATCACTGTTAATCCCACAGCACATAAATTAGGGTTGTTGCACCCATTTTACAGGCTTCCCCGGTGGCTCAGGGGTAAAGAATCCACCTATAATGCAGGAGTCACAGGAGACCCAAATTAGATCCCTGGGGCAGGAAGATCCCCTGGAGGAGGAAAAGGCAATCCACTCCAGTATTCTTGCTCGGGAAATCCCATGGACAGAGGAGCCTGGCGGGCTACAGTCAGCGGGGTCTCAAAAAGTCAGACAGGACTGAAGTGACTGAGCACACACACACGCATTTTACACACGAGCAAATTGAGGTGTCTAAAGCTCACAGCTGGCACAGGAAGAGCTAGGATTCAAATGCAGTTCTTCCAAGTCTGATGTTCTTTCCACTACCCATGGGGGTTGCTGCAGACAAAAAATATCAGAAAGAGCTAAATCGTGTACTGCAAACTATTAGAGAATATATCAGAGATGGGGGGGTGGAGAAATTACTCTCGGTGGAAATGGCCCACTGGAAAAGAACCCACTGGAGCCTAGAAGCCTCTGCCTCAGGCCAGCTCCAGAGGCAGCAAAGCAGTGCTGTCTACACTAAAATCAGTTAACACAGATTCACTAGGCAACTGGATCCCTGAGTTGTTTAGCCTAGGAACCACTTCAGACATGACCTAGCTATCACATTTTTGTTTTTTTTGTTTGTTTGTTTGTCTGTGGGTAGGGTGTTGTTTGTTTTGTTTTGTTGTTTTTTTCTTTTTCTTTTCTTTTTTCTTTTTTTGCGGCAACCATGTGGTCTGTGGCACTCCAGCTCCCCAACCAGGGATCAAAGGGCAACACCCTACTGTCCCACAAGGTATGCGTTTTCCCTGGAGGCAAAGAGCAGTAAGTCCAACTTGTTCAACTCCAGGTGTGTTCCTGGTGGTCTTTGGCTGAAGGACACCAACAGAAGGGAAGGTTCACCAATATTTAGCTGAAGCCTTCAGCTGAGGGCTGCCTTGGACCCAGATCTGCCACTTAGTAATAATTACTGCATCTGAGACTCCTGTCTAACTGTTTGAGATGCCAGCCTACCCCTATCTGGGAGGTAAGTTTGTGCTGAATTGTGCCCTGATAGCTCATTGAAGTCTTTCAGCTTTGGGTTTATTTTGCTTTTCCAGGAATGTTCCCTTGGGATATTTTTGGTTATCTGGTCAGATTTGTATTGTTCCCCAGTAAAATTGTTTTCTAGCCTTCTAACACATGCTCTTACTTGTCTGCATGTCTAAGTATCTTAGCGTTGTTTGTTTATGAGGAAAAATCTGTGGGGGAGAATGGCACAAATTCAATGAACTTGTCCTTGAGCTGGCTCCAGGGACTGAAGAGTTCAGGTCTCCTCAGACCAGTGTCTTTCTGACAAACTTTATCTCAGTTTATCATTTCAAAGGGCTTTCCCTGTGGCTCAGTGGTAAAGAATCCACCTGCAATGCAGGAGACAGCAGAAGCAGGTTCAAACCCTGAATTGGGAAGATCCCTGGAGTAGGAAATGCAACCCACTCCAGTATTCTTGCCATGAAAATCTCATGGACAGAGGAGCCTGGAGGGCTACCGTCAATGGGGTTGCAAAGAGTCGGACACAGATTGAGCACACACACACACCGTTTCAAAGCATTATAAAGGTTTCTCAATCTTGTCTTTGTGTCCCTGAGACTTGCTTTCGTCAGTTTCATCTACCCAGTATCAGGGGATTTCATCTGGCCCCTTACTGGTAGTGACTGGCCTTTGGCCAAACTCTGAATGCATGAAGTTCACCACCACCATCTTTATAGACTGTTGAGCTCTCGTAGGGTTTTCTCGGTCTAAAAATGTACCTCTTCCAGGCTCAAGACCTGCTTCCTTTATGCTTTCTCCCCATAATGCTAATTTGTACACTTAGCCCCCTAATTGGCACAGTTTCACCAGGGGTAATTTAAAACTGCAGTGGTCTCTTTGGGGAGTTTTGGACATGAACAGGAGAGGTTCTTTAGAGCAAAAAGCAAAAAAAAAAAAAAAAAACTCTCAGGAGGACAATGTCTCCTTTGTCTAAAAGAGAGAACAGTTTGTTTAACGTAGGAATCACCTCTTCAGTTTCCATATTTGGAAGATTAAAAAATGCTGGTTTTTAAATTATACAGTTTGATAAACTTATCCAGAGCCCATGTTATGTCAAAACCAGCTACATGCCACTCTTTTTGTATGTGTATAACTCAAAATCTGTATATCTATAGGTGAACTTTCTACCTTATTCTTGCAGAGGAAACATAGCTAACCCTTTATGCTTGATAATTATACATTTGACTGTGGCTGACCCTCTCATTTTTATTTTTTCTGTTCCTCTCTCTCTCTTTCTCCTGTTTGATGAAACTTGAAATATTAACTTATCACAAAACAATTTAGTTGTTTCACATATACCCTAGGAATATTTAGTCCAAATAAACTCAGATTTGTCTAAAAGAAAATTTTTAATGTATTAAACCATGTTACTTTTTGTGTGCACTAAAAAGCTTAATAGCCTTGTTGCTATAGTTTATAAGAAAATAAGAAACATGTATACTATTATGTAAGAAACGAATCACCAGTCTATATGCGATGCAGAATGCAGGATGCTTGGGGCTGATGCACAGGGATGATCCAGAGAGATGGTGTGGGGTGGGAGGGGGGTTCAGGATTGGGAACTCAAGTACCCCCGTGGCAGATTCATGCCAATGTATGGCAAAACCAATACAGTATTGTAAAGTAAAATAAAGTAAAAATAAAAATTAAAAAAAAAGAAGAC
>SJYC01084048.1:0-35042 GCA_006408675.1 Madoqua kirkii | reverse complement strand
TGGATTCTTTTTTATTATGTTATTACAAGATATTGAATATAATTCCCTGTGCTATACAGTAAGTCCTTGTTTATTTATTCATATAACTTTATTTCTTTCCCTCTTCATCACCTTTCCCAGTGCTATTTTTTTTCCTGATCGACATCCAGTCTTTGTTTTCTTATGTTGTTGATTTACATAAGTAATATTATTCTGTTCATCTTTCTGCTTCTTTATTTCACATAGCATCAAAATTATAAAGCTAATCACATTGATATCTATGCACCTAGTGTGTTCATTTTGACCACTGTATAGTATTTCATGACTTGCATACCCTGCATTTTACTTATTTGTTCCCTTGTTGATGAACATTTAGGTTGTTTCTCATTCCTTTCTACTGCAATATTGCAGTGGACATTTTCATATAAGCCATTTTCTGTACCTGTGAGAGCAGTTCTTGTGGGATATATATCCAGAAGTAGAACTGGTCTATCACAGGGTATGTACAAATTAAAACTTCCTAATATTTTCAAATTCCTCAAGTTGGGTATATCCATTTACACAATTCCCTATTTCCCTACATCATTATTAATACGTATTATTAGCTTATTCTTTTCAAATGTTTTGCCAGTCTGGTGATTATAAAAGAATATCTTGTTACTGTTTTAATTTGTCTTTTCCTAATGATAATGAGGTTGAATATTTCTTTAGATGATTACGATCCTCTTATTGAAGCTTCCCCTTCTGTAAGTTGCCTATTTCTACATTTGTTGTCTTCTCTGTCAGATTTTGTGTATCTTTCTTGCCCTACATATTCTGGACATTAATCTGTTTTGTTCATATATATTACAAATATTTTCTCCAAGCCTGCTACCTCTCTGTTCAATTTGCTCATTGTGTCCTCTGTAGAAAAGAAATCTTAACTCTTAATGGACTGTAATCAAATTCATCCACTTTTGCCTTTATGGTTTGTGTGCTCCACACCTTAAGAAAACAATCTTTCCCCCATGCCACAAAACATTCTCCTATATATTCTACCAAGAATTGTATAGCTTTGCCTTTTACGTTTAACTCTTCACTATCTCTAGAGTTTATTTTTTATGTCATGAGAAAAGCATTTATTTCTATTTTTTCTATGTAATAAGCTTCTTTTTCCACTATTGCTACATTATGCCAGGTTTACATAGAATGGACCTTTTCTGTGGTCTTCGGTTTTGATCAGTAAGTCAGGATTTATTTATCAGGCTTCTATTGTGTTTCAAAGCCTTGAAGAGGAAATCTAGTGGAGCTTATGACATGAAACCTGCCTTCAGGAAATACGCCATCTAGCTAGAAGACTAAAACATAGACACAAGGACCTGAGAATATGCACAAAGCAACACCTAGGTAAGGATGAATAAGACCTTGGAAGCTGAGAACACAAGCTTAGAGGGTTAAAAAAGGAGCTAGGCCCCTATTGCCAGGAGAGGATGGATAAAAGGTTTGGACTAGGGGTGCAAGGACAGCTTTCCAGGTGGCACTAGTGATAAAGAACCTGCCTGCAAATTCAGGAGACATAAGAGATGTGAGAAGTTCCCCTGGAGAAGGAAATGACAACCCACTCCACTATTCCTGCCTGGAGAATCCCACGGACAGAGGAACCCGGTGGGCTGCAGTCCATGGGGTCGCAAAGAGTTGGCCACGCCTGAAGCGGCTGAGCACACAAGCAGTTACAGGGCCAGCAGCTGATGTCATCACTCTGCGCTGCTCATCCAGTCAGCCTGGCTTTATGCAGTTGCCACAGAATGAAAGAGCTAGGAGCCACGAAGGCTTCATCATTTACCATGATCTGGCCTTGCTGGTACACTCAGTGTTTTCCTTCTCATGAACTTTTCCCTTCGTATAGCTCCCCAGCCCCAGGGTACCAATTAAGAAGGAAGCAACATCATTTCTGACTGGAGTCCAGGTATCCAGTCCACAAAATCTCCCTGAATCAGCTGTCTCCCTTTCCAGAGAAAGACTGAATTGAAGAGAAGTTATTTATAAAACCAATAAGAATACCTCACAGCCCTTCTGGAGCCCACATTTTCTCCACAAATATATTATACCTTGGTCACCACTGGCAAGGGAGGCAGCTGACAGAGGGAAGTTTTTGACTGAGTACATGGACTCTGGTCAAAGGGCCTCAGGGTGAGGGAGATGCCAGAAAGGAGTTCCCAGACAGACAGGACCAAGCTGCCCCCTTTCTCCAGAGGCCTCCCACTGCCCAAATTCCTGGTACCTAGCTTGCCTGTGCCTTTCCTATTCTATGGCCAGAAAACTATGGAGGCTTCAGAGAGCGCCAGGAACCCTCCTCCCCGCCCCCACCACCAGTCCCCCTCAGCCTCAGGAGGCCTCGGCATGGCACAGAGGTGTAACATCTCGCCTCCAAACATGGCACTCCTAGGCGTCTGCACTGCAAAGCACACACCAATTATCCTCAGCAGGGCAGCCTGTATCCAGTGCAGCCAGCATCCGGGGCTGATTTTGTTCCTAGTAATCTCCTTCTGCTTTAGTGCTTTGAGACTTTGGAGGAGTGGGCAGGAAAGGAATGGAGGGGAAGAGGGATGGGGCAGAAAAGCAAACAGAGCTCACGAAACCAACAAACAATAAAGCCCAAGCTCCTAGCTCCTTAATCCTCTCAGGGCCTAGTCCTCACCATGGCAACCAGCAAACCTCTAGGCCTCCCTCCTGAGTCCTCAATCCAGTTGTTAGCGAAGAGCGCTGGCTGCTTTGCCTGGGATGGTTTCAATACTGGACAAATTAAACTGGTCCTGAGGAGGTGTGGAAGTTGAAGGAGCAGGCAGAGAGAGGAGAAAGAACACGGAGATGAGGAACTGCAGGTTTGTGTCAGGCAGCATCTCTCAGGAATTCTCTTAAGGAGATGGAGGGGACGTCCGCTACCAACTTGGATTAACTCTCAAAGGTCCCAGGTGGCGGCTGGCTCTCCCCACTCCCTTCCCCATTCCCCTTAGCCAACCCTCTGCAGTGTCAAGTATCCTTCATTGTGGGTGGGTGCCAGTCAGCTCTCTGCAGCCTAAAGGAGACGCTCCTTCTTTGTCCAAAAGCAGAAAGAGGAGCTAAAAAGTAAAACTTGGCAGAGTTCCCACTTTCACCTCACCCAGGCAATAGCTGGTCGATGGTGAGTCTTTCTCCCCAGAGGAACAGGAGGGACACTCCTCAGGAAAGATTCTTGGCAACTCAGTACCTCTGCCTCACCAGGCCTCCCAAAGTCACCACTGCCATAGCCTTTGTTGGGTTCAACCTGTCCACTAAAGGGCCCTGACCTCCATGGGTAGATAACCATCTGCCAAAGTGGGCAGTCCTTCAAGTCATATGAGAGACTCTGTAATTCCCACAGGTGACTGTTTTGGCCAACTACCTCTCCCGAGAAACAGGCTGGAGCTGGGTATGGGGCTGGAATAGAGTCACGGATACATACAATGAGCGGAGCCTGGACTCAGAAATCAGACCCCAGTCTAGTCCCCAGGCAGCTCACACTGGCCCTATCCCCCCTCGAGGTGGACAAATTCTTAGATCTTTTCCTAAATGCATGCTTTGACAAGGAAAGGGGAGGCAGTAAGCTGGGGAGAAAGGACTCAAGGGAGGCCCTTGGGTGTTTTGCTCATGTCCACAACTAGTAAAGGGTTGCTTCTTCAATTTGTTCCTAGTGGGTTTGATTTCTCCTGTTGCAAATGAAACTGGGTACTTTTTCCTCCTTAAAAATACTACCTTTCTTCCTCTGTATGTGCTCCTGGGTCTGATACCATCTGCACACTCTTTCCATTCCCTTAGTGAGGCATTGAGTCCCAGAATCTGAAAAAAAATGATCATCTTCACTTTAGCCTCAACTTCTAAGACCTTAATACCTTAGACTTATTAATTTCTGAGTCAGGGAGGAGTCTTGCTTTCACTCGTTCACTCACTCATCTGCCAGTTTTTGAAAGTCACTGGACTGATGTCCTTGAAGGCAGGGGCTATGTCTGATTTTGCTCACCAGCCTGCTCCAGTGCCTGCTTGGCATGCAGTCGGTATTCAGTGAAGAATTTTTTAACTGAAGCCTCAATGTGCATAACCTCAGAATCTGTTGATGACTTAAAACAACAGTAATGCTTAAAGCTTCCTTTTATTGAACAGCTACCATGTGCCAGGGCCTGTGCTAAGTACTTCAGACACACATTCTAGTTTAATGTTTAAGGGATAGAAACTGTTATTCAATTCCATTCCACAGAAGAGAATAATGAGACTCAAGGACATTAATTTTTTCCAACTCGTGTGGTTAATAAATAAATGGCAAACCCAGGTCCTTTGGACTCCAAAACCTGCCTGCCTATACCAGTGTTAAGGAAGTGCTGCTGAGATTAAGATTACTGTCTGGTCCCCAAAATGCCAGTTAACTTTTCACAGAGAGATTGTTGGCCACATACTTTATTCCCAACACTGGCAAACCAGTTTGTCTGAAGGAGCCCAAGAGAGACAGTGTGTGGTGTGTTATATATGCCTTTCTACTTGCCAATATCCCTTACTCAGGTACAAAAAGTTTTGTACAAAAGTTTTACTGAACATTTCCCCCCCACTTCCTCCAATCAGAAGAGGGAGTTCAATTATTGTCCCTTCATTTACAGATAAGGACCCTGAGGCTCAAAGGAAGTGATCCAAATTGCCTAAGTTCACAGAGCCAAGAAGTAGTAGGTGCAGCTAAAATTCACTCATTACTGTCTCTAAAAAATCAAGCGTAGGTATGGTTGAGTCCGTTTGCCATCCAACTGAGACTATCACAACATTGCTAATTGGCTACGTGCTTAATGTGCTTAGTCGCTAAGTCATGTCAGACTCTGCAATCCCATGGATTATATTCCACCAGACTCCTCTGTCCGTGGGATTTCCCAGGCAAGAATACTGGAGTGGGTTGCCATGCTCTCCTCCAGGAGATCTTCCCGACCCTGGGATGGAACCCACGTCTCCTATAGTTAGTTTCCTGCACTGCAGGTGGATTCTTTATTTGCTGAGCATCAGGGAAGCCCACACTCCAATACAAAATTAAAAGTTTAAAAAAGATAAAAATTGTTTTAAAAATCTGGGAGCATAGCCACTGGGTCTCCTTCATATGCAAAGCATTGGAAATCTTGCTCTGTGTCATGTGCCAATTCCCACTAAAAGACTCCCGCCTTCTATTAAGACAAAGACAGTCTAGGAGGCCAGTGCCGCATCCTAAATTGCCAACTGAGGAGAAACTTGGCATCTCTCACATGCCATCGAAAGTAGAAACACATTACCCTGCAGGATAACCTTTTGATGTCTTCCCCTCAAAGGTGCTGTCTAAGAATTAGCCTCCTTTCCCCACCCTTCCATCCCCCAAACAAGTCAGGGATATGCGCTCAGATGCAGGGAAAGCTGGCAAGGGCTTATGCCAGGCTTTTGTTTGTTTGTTTTCCCCTGACACCTAATTGAGGACCAGGAATGCATGACACTTCTTCCCTCCATCTGTCCTCTTTCCCCTCTGAGAACTCTTAATCATTTTTAAAGTCCAATGAATAAAGAAAACAGGCCACACACTCACCCCCTAGAGATTACAGCACTGCTCTCTAAAAGTAGGCCTTGGTCGTAAAGAGAACACTGCTGGATGGGGCAAAAGCCAACAGATTAGTGGGGATTTGCACCAGCCTAAGTAGGCTTAACTCCTAAGTGGCAAAGTGGCTTGAACAAAGATCTGTCCGAATTCTGTTAGTGACTCGAATACGGGATTCTTTCTCCTCCTCCTCCTCCTCCTCTCCTGTATGACTGTCACCCCACCCCAGCCTTCCCATAAGATGCTTTCCTTCTCTGCCTCTCCCACTGTCAAGTGACTGAAAGAATAACATTTCCTGAGCTTCCTTCACTGAATTATTCATCTTTGCTGCTTGGGCATGACAAAATTCTCATTAAAAGCCCTGGAAGGGGGGACTCCTCGCCCTGTCCCAGCCTGCACAGCTAACAGGAGAAAGAGCCAAGGGGAGGAAGAGACATAGATGGTGGCTGGGCTGGGAGTCCCCCACAAAGGGCCTGTAGACAGAGTCCATGAGACCCGGGCAGTCAGGAGGGTGATGGACACAGGCAGGCTCCTGGCTCCAGGCTGAGCAGCGTGCTCGTCTGGGCCATTATCCTCCTTGAAAGCTTTGGACAAACACAGAAGGCCTGAGCCCACCACGCCTCTCAGCCTAAGACTGTCCAAGTGCTGCGCAGTCAAGGAAATAGTCATCACCGAGGAGAACTCACCCCTGTCTCTGCCACCAGGACTCAGTAAAGTAGGACAGGTTATCCATCCCGATTGTACCTAGAGGGACAGAGCCATGCGGGGAAGAGGGTGGAGTGGGGACTGGGGACCTGATTCCTGGTTCCAGCTCTGCCATTAGCCAGCTGTGTGAGTGGGCACACCACGTGGCTTGTCTGTGTCTGCGTTTTCCCTGGTACAAGGGAGGCAGCACACCCGGTGCAGGGATTCGGGACATGGGCTCTGGAGCCAGGCTGCCCAGTTCACGTCTCAGCTCTGTATGTGACAGTGCCAAATCCATTTAGCCTGACAAAGCCTCAGTCCTCTTGCCTGTAAAATGGGGACAACAAATAGTGCCCGCCTCAAAAGATTGCTGCAAACTGTACAGCAGCCAGCACAGAGCCTTGAGAGACACCCAGAGATGGTTGCTACGTGCATCTCATCAGAGATCCTCGTTCTCCAGAGTCTGATCTGTTCAAGTCACTGGGACCTGGCTCTTCGTTCCAGAGGGAACATGCCATTCTGGTGGTGAGGAGACATGGTTTGCAGGTGGCCTGGGCCAGCCCTTCAGAAAAAGATGGAGGCACATCACGTGTGATGTTCTGCAAACCTTCGTGTGGCCCTCCTCATTTGGAGGCATCCTGGGGAACCCTGCAGTGGAGACCACCGCTCCCAGGCTTCCAGGACATTTGCCTGTGACTCCGCATAGGACAGAGTAAGGACTGTGAAGGAGGGAAAATAATTTCCTCTCTATCCTTCTAGGTTCTTGGCTGAGGCCCCTCAGTTCACTTGAGTTCAGTCACTCAGTCGTGTCCAACTCTTTGTGACCCCATGGGCGGCAGCATGCCAGGCGTCCCTGTCCATCACCATCTCCTGGAGCTTGCTCAAACTCATGTCCATCGAGTCCGTGATGCCATCCAGCCATCTCATCCTCTGTCATCCCCTTCTCCTCCTGCTGTCAATCTTCCCCAGCATCAGGGAGTTTTTCAATGAGTCAGTTCTTCACATCTGGTTCCCTGAGGCCTCTGACCCTGTAATAAAAGACAGATTAACAGGAGAAAAACATACAGACTTTTAGTAACCTATGTACCTCCTGCATTCACGGGAGAGACCCAGGAAAATTGAGTGACTCCCCAAAATGATCTAAGCCTCCAACTTATATACCATCACCAGCTAAAAACAAAAGAAGATGATGAGGGAGCGGGGAGAGCCAGTGATGGGAGGTTTTCAGGAAAAGCTCAGGGAACAAGGGTAAGACTGTCATGCATATTTAACAGTTGCTGTCTTCTCCACTGATAAGGGTTTCTTGAGATTAAGCCATCCTTCTGTTCCTGGTCCAGGAAAGGACTCCTCTGAAATGGAGATGTCCCTTATAAATGGAAATGCTGCTTACAACATGGTAACTTCTACTAGGTTTCCAGAGCTTTCCTAGCCCTGCTGTTCCTTAAACATAACCAGTCTAAAATAATCCTTATGCCAAGAGATATATTTTGAGGTGGTGAATTCTGCCCTTGCTCTGTGCCCACCCCCGGGGAGCCACAGCAAGGGGGGCCAGGGCCAGGGCAGGAGGTCGGCAAATCCGGGCCTCTCCTCTGGGTACTCAGACAACCTCTGGGTTGTCAGAGGTACTGGCCTCTGGGTACTCTGACAACCAGCCAGAAATGTGCAGCTTCCCTTGACCTCTTACCCCAGACCAGGATGCCTTGGCTTTGGTTTGCTTTCCATTTGGGGAGTCACCTATCATTCTGCCAAGAGTTGGGAACCTACAGAGAAAGGGCCTGTGCTCCAAGCCATTAAGGGTGTCATGAGCAACCCGGTTAATGGAGCAGCCAGGACTGGCCCCCAGAGGCTTGCCACTCAGCACTGTTGTCCAAGCTGGGGCTGCCACCAGTGCCTCCCCATCCCTCCACCCACTGATCCACCCTTCCACCCTTCCTTCCCTCTCTCCATCCATCCATCCATGCACCAACTCATCCTTCCATCTCTCCACTCATCCATCCATCCACCCATCCTTCCATCCAGCCACCCATCATCCAACCATCCATCCTTCCACCCACCCACCTATCTACCCATCCACCCACCCATCTATCCATCCACCCATCTATCCATACATCCATCCACCCATCCATCTATTCATCTTTCCATCCACCCACCCATCCATCCATCCAACCATCCATCCATCCATCGACCCATCCATCCACCCATCCTTCCATCCAGCCACCCATTCATCCATCCATCCTTCCCTCTACTTACCTATCTACCCATCCACCCACTCATCTATCCATTTACCCATCTATTCATCCATATATACACCTATCCATCCATGTACCCATCCATCTTTCAATTCACCACTCACCTATCCACCCATCTATCTACCCATCCACTTCTCTATCCATCCATGCATCCATCCACCCATCCACCCACCCATCCACCCATCCATCCACTCACCCATCCACCCATCTATCCACCTATCCATATATCCATCCATCCATGCATTCATCTCCAAATATTTAGCTGCCGCTTATCCTGTGCCTAGCCCTGTACCAGGTGCTGTGGGAACTCAGCAATGAGAACAACACAGGCCTGGACCTAAGGGAGCTTACAGTCTATTCAGGGGAGGGGAGGGGCTTTATGAGGAACCGCACAGATGGATGTGAGATTATAGATTGTGAGAAACAGAAAGAAATAGAGAGGTGTTCTGAAAGCCTGTAAGAGTAGGAAGCCAGGAAAGAAGTCCAAAGGGGTGATGCTTAGGCCTGACCCCAAGGGAGAGAAGGCACCAGGCAGGCAGTGATTGAGGGGAGAGGACGAAGGAGGGCCGATTGTGTCCCTGCCCTGGGCCAGGGTGTTTTGAAGCCCTTTGCCTTGGTGGGTCAGGCTCTGGGTTCTGGATGCCCACTGGCTTTCACTTGACAAACAAACTCTCTTACTGCCACCACCCAGGCTTTTCAGCACCAAGCCCTCAGACCATGGGCATCACAGTCCGAGAGAAAACCTGATACAGGTAGGTGCCTGGGCTGCACAGCCCACAGAGACCTGAATTATAGCAGGTCATGGTGGACTCAAGTATTTGCATTTTTAATAAGGTCTCCAGGAGGTTCTAAGTATATTGGACTTGGAGAATCTCTTTACATTCTAAAGCACGGTGGAGATGGTTTGGTGGCAAAAACAAAGTGATTGAATTATTGTCTATATTTATGAGCCTGGGTTAAAAGTGACTCTCTCAAGAGCCTTCTACAGTCCCTGCCAGGCTCTAAAGACTGTCTTTATCTTGGACTTTCTGAATGGGCTTTTTCTCAAGGCTCCCACATGTCCCAGTTTACTGGGACTCTCCTGTTACATAATTGAAAGTTCCCATGTACCAGGAAACCCCTCAGTGTCAGCAAACCAGGGTGGTTTATCATCTTATTTTCTTAGAAAAAAAGCCCTCCTAGATTTATCTTGGAAAAGAAGAAGTCACTAGAATAAGAGATCCCCCCCATATCTGGCCAAAATGCTCCCTGACATGCTAAACCTGCCTTCTTATCTCTCTGCAAAGAGCCGCACAGCCTACTTCTCCCTCCATTCTCCAGTGACACCCTCGCTCCTTTTTTCTTCTGGACGAGTATCCTTTCCAAAAGAAGGAATGACAAGCCAGCAGGTCCCACAGCATATCCAAAATTTTGGAGATGTAAATACCAAAGCTGCACCGAAGGCTAAGCCCTGGACTTAGAATCTAGAGCAGAAAGAAGCTATCAGCTGCCAGATTCACAGAGTAATTGAAAAGAAAACATATAGCATCACCATGGCAACTAGCCTCCAAAAGCCCCCAGCACCTGCTCCTTTCTATACAAGATTTCCCCAAACAGGAATATTTCTTACTTCCTTGTTTTTCTTTTCAATAAAGATGTTAATTTTATTTCCCCTCATTTGTGCTTAATGTTCCAGTAGCAAGTTAGCTTTTCTCTGGCTCTCCAGCCCCTCCCTGTCTCTCCCAAACCTTTTCTTCCCCTCTCTCACCAGCTTCCCCTCCCCTCCTGTTTATCTTCTCTGATTTATTCTGTCTGTCCTCACAACTTCCTGTCCTCCCACCTCCAAGGAATATTTCTAACCTAAGCCCTCATCCAGAATATTTTATCAGCTGCAGTTCTAACTCCCTAGCAAGCACTAGTCTTTGCTCTGGGTGAGGGCTAGATAGTACTCCCTCCAAAGCCCACCTACTCTGTTCTGGTACCCCCAACTGAAGGGGCACAGTGCAGCAAAACCACTTCAGCCCACAGAACAAATAAAGGAACCAAAGAGCTCCAGGGCTAAGAATAATAATAGGTTACCTAGTGCTGCCTATGTGTCTGGCTCTTGGCTGGAGTCTATTATCACATTTAATCTTCATGACTACCCTGATGGCACAGGTTTTGTTTATTATTTCACTTAGCAGATGAGGAAACAGAGGTTTAGGCTGGTTAAGTTACTTGTAGAGGGTCACACAGCTAGTAAATGATAGAGCTAAACCTAGCTCTAGGTTTAAAGAGATGCGGGTTCAATCCCTGGGTCAGGAAGATCCCTAGAGGAGGGCATGGCAACCCACTCCAGTATTCTTGCCTGGAGAATCCCCATGGATTCAGTCCATAGCGTCTCACAGAGTTGGACACAACTGAAGAGGCTTAGCATGCACGCGGTCTAATGCCAAAAAGCTGCTCTTTTCACAATGACTTTCAGAAACTGGGGAAGAAGATTCTGTCCTGATTCACTGAAAGGGAATGGGAATCCAGGTATGCCCTCTAATCAGCATTATTTGGAGGGAGTGGCCAATAAAAAGGTCCTGGGTAACAGGACCTTAGATCCAAGGGAGCTTAGATCCAACGGAGCAGTGTGGCAGAAAGTGAAAGGGAGCAGGACCTTATGATCCTTGACACCCATACCCCCACCGTGACCTCTGCCTATTGTCTGTGGAAAACTTCTGTCAAAGAAGAAGTTTAATCACAGAGGTGAGAAGTGTGGAAACAAAGGAAAACAGTCAAAGGAGACTAAATAATAGTTATGTAGTCATCAAGCATAGTCAAGGATATAGTTCTTTCTCAGGGGCTATAGATAATATTCTGAGCCACATCCTATGAGTTGTCTTACAGATACTGAAACCCCAGGTAGAGAGGTTAAGTACATGATGAACAGACTGTACCCAGGACATGAGCTGCCACAATTCTGAGAACAGGTCTCAAAGAAATGGGAACAAATGGATCCTGGAACTGAAAATGAACTGTACCTAAGACATTCAAGAGGATGCTGGCCGGTCTACTGGTGACCAATTTGAAGCTGACTGTCAGAGTTGTGCTGTTTCTGCATGTAGCGCCCTGGGGAGGTGGGGGGTCGGCCTTTGGACAAATGTCCGCCACCCTCCCCCCACCCAGCTGCAGAGCTGCAGCATCTGAGATGCAGCAAGCTTTCCTTTCCACCAGCCTGTGCTGTTGGTTGGCCTTTGAGTGACAAGCAGCCAGATCCCACACACTCTTTTGGTAACAAAAGGACAACAAGGGAGTTGAGTAACACTTTTTTCATTCATCCAACACATTCAGCTAATATTTCCCACGAACCAGGCTCTACTGAGCCTATCCATAGGCCTCTGTATTGTTGTGGAAAGACTGGTGCTAGGAGCTCTGAGGATGAGGCCTGGCTCTCCACTTGTCATCTCTGAGCCTGTTTCTGGGAATAATAATACTTGTGAGTTAACAAAAATTATGGCTCTGGAAGTGTCTGACACAAGAGCAGTCAACCTTGTACAGGCAAAATCACTTCTACGTGGGAAAGTTCCACTGAAACAAAGGGGTAGGTATGGTACTGGACCCTACCACAGATGGGATGGGTCCAGGGATGCTGGATACGTGCTAAGTCACTTCAGTAGTGTTCAACTCTGTGTGACCCCATGGACTCTAACCCTCCAGGCTCCTCTGTCCATGGGGTCCTCTAGGCAAGAATACTGGAGTGGGTTGCCATACCCTCATCCAGGGGATCTTCCAGCCAGGGATCAAACCCACATCTCTTACGTCTCCTGCATTGGCAGATGGGTTCTTTACCACCAGCACCCTGGGAAGCCCAAAAGAAGATTCTGGGACCCCTACCAGCTCTCTTAGGAGTGGGCACTCTCAAAGCAAGGATCCCCAAGGCTGCCTATGGTATCACCTATTTGCATACAGGGGATCTTCCAGCCAGGGATCAAACCACATCTCTTACGTCTCCTGCATTGGCAGATGGGTTCTTTACCACCAGCACCCTGGGAAGCCCAAAAGAAGATTCTGGGACCCCTACCAGCTCTCTTAGGAGTGGGCACTCTCAAAGCAAGGATCCCCAAGGCTGCCTATGGTATCACCTATTTGCATCTTGGAGTGCACAGCTTCCCCTTTCCAGATCCTGTGGTCAAAGAAGAGACCCAAAGCTTTGTAGAACACAGCGTTTCGATCTGACACCAATCTTTCTACAGTGATGAGGTCTCTGTATAAAGATGCTGCTGAGGCAACATAATTTTTATCATTATCATTATTAGGGTGGGACCTTGTGTGCCCAGGCTTGCAAGGGAAGTTGACCATATAGAACAGGGATTAAAGAAATGCTTTGGGTAAGGGGGGAGCAGGATGCCAACAAATTCTAATGAAACCCAATCATTTTGTTTCATCCTCTGTCTCCTCTTTTCGTCTCTCATTTCTTACCTAATTTCTGTATTTTTCTTTTTCGGTTTTTTGGTTTTTTTTTTTTTTGGAAGACAATGAGTTACTGAGTAAATAGTGGAAAAAGAAGCTCGGGTGTGTGCATATTTTAGCTGACTTGAGGCTTAATTAAAGGGACTCCCTTGGCCCTGCTGCTGAGCCTTTACAGCAGAGTAGCAACTCAGGAAGACATCTTGCCTTGGCCTGTGCTTGGCCAGGACGACTCGTGGCTATGAGGTACAGGGAAGAGGGTATGTGTACACACGTGTACCTTGTGGAGAGGACCAGAGGAAAACATCAGAAAGCACAGAGCACAAAGCAGAGAAATGGTCTGAGTTTCCAGTAGAAGGCAAGAATGTGATGGGGAGCAGCTCTCGGGAGCCAGAGTTTCTGAGATCCACTCCAAGCTCTAAACCAAATAGCTGGCTGGGCCAAGCTTCCACACAAAGATGACAGAGGCAACTTTAGAGTCAACTAGGGTGTACTCTTGCCTGGAGAATCCCAGGGACGGGGGAGCCTGGTGGGCTGGCGTCTATGGGGTCGCACAGAGTCGGACATGACTGAAGCGACTTAGCAGTAGCAGCAGCAGCAGCAGCAGCAGCAGGGGATTCACAGGTGGCCCTAGTGGTAAGAACCTGCCTACCAATGCAGGAGCCAAAAGAGGCATGAATTTAATCCCCGGGTCAGTAAGATCCCCTGGAGGAGGGCATGACAACCCATTCCCGTATTCTTACCTGGAGAATGCCAAGGACAAAGGAGCCTGGTAGGCTACAGCCCATGGGGTCACAAAGAGTCTGACATGACTGAGCAACTGAATACACACACACACACACACACACACACACACACACACACACACACACGTTAGTTGCAGCCATGATTCATCTGATGGATAAAAATCTCCTCTTATTAGGCTGGAGGCAACTTCACCACTAACCACAGCAAAGTTTGATTAGACAGAAGTATTGATTATGGACTGTACCTTAATGTTCTAAGGATCTAGTTTGTTCTCACTTGACTGAGCAGTCAGTTGGGGGAAAGTATGCCTGACTTTGACTCTTGGCTTCTTGGTCAACTTGTTTGACCTTTGGATGGGGGGGTGGGGGCTATTCCACAGCCAAGCTCACCAGAATTTAGGCTGGGAAAGGGCAATTTCTTCTTTCAAAAGCCTCCAGAGTAGCCTTTGATTCTTAGGAAGGCAGGATGCTGTCCTTTCTCCACTTTGCACTCAACCCCTGAAAACAGGGGGATCTGCATGGCAGAACCAAGAACCATGATGAATCAATGATTCTTCACTTCCTATTCCCCCTTTCTTAAAATGAAGAGGCCTACCTTAATCCTCACTTGGGATCAGTGGACTTCAGTTGATCTCTGCAAGACACTCTGAACTCGCAGGTAAGTAGAGATCTGAGTAAGTCCAGAGGCCAGAGTCTGAATATAGAATTGGATATGAGAGAGATGTCTAAACATTTCCTGGATGCTAAGTGCAAAAAGAAGCCTAGTTTCATCTCTGCTTTAGTCTATCTTATTGGTTGGCTTGAGTTTCACCAACTTGTAAACCTAATATTTTATGTTTAAAAACTGGAAGCGGGATGAAACTAGAGGTACAGTGAAGACATGAACTGTGTTGTGGGCCTTTATTTGCCCATCTGTAGCATGGATCTAGGAAGAAGCAATCATAGCATATCAAATTGAAACAAAGAGTTAAAGACAGTGAAATGTCTCTAATAATAGTTATGAATCTCACCAACTTGTAACAAAAAATCTTCTCTGCTTCTGACAAGTTGGAAGCACTTTTAATGCCAGAAATTTCTCTACAGAGTAACTAGAATCCCTTTAAAGTCTCCATGGAGATCAGAGAATCCTCTCAGAGTAAGGGGAGGAGGAGGGCCCTTTGGCATCATTAGAGTCTATGGTGGATCAGTTTTGCCACAGGCACTGCCCTTCTTAGCACTGATTAACAGCTTCTCCAGGATTTGTTCTATGATGTGAGGAGTATCTTGTTAGTTTCACTTTATCTGGTAGTATTCTGACTGCTTGCTTGGGCTTGGATGGAATCTAAGCCATCAAAAGAGAGCCACTTCAAATTCTCTTCCTCTGGTAGCTCAGAATGAGCTGAGCTCCCCTGCCTGTGCTCCCAGTTTCCTCCTAGATGCTTCTCTGAAGAGTGAAAATATTTGTCCCTACTCAGTGGGCCTTCTAAGCAGTCCTCGTGTACTCTATACTACCATTTCATAGACCTGGTTCTGTACATGGAAAATAAGTTGGTCTCCCAAATGTTTTTGCTTAAGGTGATGCAACTGAGCAGACTTCCCTGGCTCCGTGCCACTGCTTGCCTGAAAATGTCAAGACCTCAGCATCTTATTTGTCTCTCCTGAAACCAGGCCATAATTGAGGCTGGTTGTACTGGGTTTGCAGTTGTGAAACAGCACCTGCCTTTGACTCAGCAGTGGGCACACCACTGTGGAAAGTGAGGGGATTATAGAACACGTGGAATGGTACAAAGGCAATGTGAAGGTTACAGAAAGAAACTGACAATGGGCAGGAAAAAGAAGTCAGAGTTCTCAAAGCCACACTCTCTCGGTGTTGGAAGATGATGTTGCTGACCTTGCAGGAGAGGGTGACAGCAAAAGCTGGTGTGTGTGACCTGCTGAGGTTTCTTGTCTGATTAGCAGTTCAGGTGAATCTTTGCAAGCACCTGTCATTGATTAGGATCTGTCGCTTTGGGCCATATGTTGCATAACTTTCACAAAAATGAATTAACCCACTCCATAAACAGAGAATTGGTTCAATTTAGCACCTTACCAAGGGATTCCAATTTTTCTGTGTAAGTGACTGTGGTGAAAAGGGCTTCATTAGTGCAGTATATGAAGAAACCACAGTCACAAATCAAAGAACAGATACATTTGCACTCAGGAAGGAAAGGACTACTCACCACACCCCAACTTCATCACACTCCACGGTCACACTGTTGGGTGATAATTGCTGGCAGCAAGGCATCATCTTCAGACTATCAAGAAGTGCTATGCATGCACACATAGACGTTGTATATTCAGATGTTGAAGACTACAAGACTGTACAATTAAACTAGTGTATCTTTTCTAATGTAAAATTCTACTCTTGGTCATATAAAATTGGCTAATCTAACTATATGTGCTTAGTTTCATTAATGCAAATTCTGCATATTTCTATGTACAGTCAGCAGTTAAATTCTTCCTTACTCTAGTGTCCAGTATCCTATTGCAGCAGACATTGAATTTATTCATCAGTTCAGTTCAGTTCAGTTCAGTCGCTCAGTCATGTCTGACTCTTTGTGACCCCATGAATCTCAGCACACCAGGCCTCCCTGTCCATCACCAACTCCCGGAGTTCACTCAGACTCACATCCATCGAGTTGGTGATGCCATCCAGCCATCTCAACCTCTGTTGTCCCCTTCTCTTCCTGCCCCCAATCCCTCCCAGCATCAGAGTCTTTTCCAATGAGTCAACTCTTCACATGAGGTGGTCAAAGTACTGGAGTTTAATCTTTAGCATCAGTCCTTCCAAAGAAATCCCAGGGCTGATCTCCTTCAGAATGGACTGGTTGGATCTCCTTGCAGTCCAAGGGACTCTCAAGAGTCTTCTCGAACACCACAGTTCAAAAGCATCAATTCTTTGGTGCTCAGCCTTCTTCACAGTCCAACTCTCACATCCATACATGACCACAGGAAAAACCATAGCCTTGACTAGACAGACCTTAGCTGGCAAAGTAATGTCTCTGCTTTTGAATATGCTCTCTAGGCATGGGAAAATCAAAAAACAAAAAAGACTGGAGGACAGACAGAAAGACAAACTGAAAGAAAGACAGAAAGAAAAAACAAGAAGATGGAAGAGAGCAGAGAGAGAGACAGAGAATGAAGCCTGAGTAACTAAAGACAACTTGGAGAAGCATAACAGCAACAGTGCTAAGAGTGCCCTTAATCCCCCTAAATATCCTAGTGAGGAAGGTTCTTATTAGCAGTCACAGACAAATATGTATGCACCACCAGAGTTACTCAAATTGACCCAGACATGTATATTCTGTTTAGGGTTGGATTATTGTTGGAAAAGCTTCTTGGGAGAGTGTCTAGCAGGTGATGATCTGTTGTGATGTGACTAGCAGACAGATTTTGAAATACATGGAAATGAAACTCATTCCTATCTGCTGAAAAGTCATCTCTCTTTTTTTCATTTTATTTATTTTTAATTGAGAGATAATTGCTTTACAATATTGTGTTGGTTTCTGCCACACATCAACATGAGTCAGTCAGTCTCTCTTCTTTGTAAAACTGAAGTATAGTTGATTTATATCATGTTAGCTTCAGGTATACAGTACAGTGATTCATATGTATATATACATATGGGGGCTTCCCGGGTGACTCAGCAGCAAAGAATCCACCTGCAATGCGGAAACCACAGGAAACAGGGGTTTGATCCCTGGGTCAGGAAGATCCCCTGGAGGAGGGCATGGCAACCCACTCCAGTATTCTTGCCTGGAGAATTCCATGGACAGAGAAGCCTGGCAGGCTACAGTCCATGGAGTCACAGAGAGTCGGACACAACTGAAGAGACTTGGCACGCATGCACACACATAATATGCAGATGTATAGATACATTCCTTCTTAGATTCTTTCCCCTTATAGATTACTACAAAATATTGGGTATCGTTCCCTATGCTATATAGTATGTCCTTGTTGGTTTTCTATTTTCTTTGATTATCTATTTTATACATAGTATTGTATATATGTTAATCTCAAACTCCTAATTTTTACCTAATTTACTCTTCCCTCTACCCCATTTCCCTTGTAGTAACCATAAATTTGTTTTCTATATCTGTTTTTCTTTTGTAAATAAGTGAATAGACATTTCTTTTTTTTCTAGGTCATATAATAAATGCTCAGCTCAAATGCTTCAAGAGGTTCTCAAGCCCTAGGTAGGGCACTGCTGATGCCCCATGCACAGAACCTTCTTCGGGAGGCAATTACATCATTACGCTACTGGAACTTAAGCTACACAGGAGCATGGACCTCGTTGGCGTTGTTCACTGTTGTATTTACAGCACCTAGTATCTGGCATTTGATGCACGCTCAACAAATATTGAAGCACGTGCATGATTTGTGGGAGCACAATCCATATCATGCAGTGAATGTTTATTCATCTTCCCAAGTTCTGTGGCTTTTAGTTCATATAAGGGCTTCACCCTTTACACATCATGGATGACCACAATCCCCAAATGAGTGCAATAAGATTTTCATGAACACAATCACCCAACAAATAACCATGAACACAATCACCCAACAAATAACCAACTTACTTTTGAAAAGAGGTATGACATGGTCCTATTATCCTTGAAAAAGAACGTTCAAGAGACAAGGAGAGTCAATGCAAGCTCTGGGCGAATCTTAATGCAACACTCCTGCATGTCTAGTGAATTGTTCTCAAGTGGCCAGTGGGATGAGTAATGATGCTGAGAGTCCAGCAGGGGAAAATGGTGCCTATCGGGATGTAGTCCACACACTGTCCCCGCCTGGAGCCCCATTTCTCTGTTGTTCTTAGACACTGAGCCGAGAGCTAGTGACAGAAGTAGGGCCATTGTTCACCACGCTATCCTGGTGCTGATTCCTCTTGTCTCTGAGGACTGAGAGGAGCTCACCCATTCCCTCCACAGGTTCTTCCAAGTTCAGATACCCCAAGCTTTGTCTGCAAAGCCTGTGCCAGAAATATAAAAGAAGGAAAGCTAATCTTGTAAATACTGGACTTAAACTGATCACTCTCCAAAGTCTTAGGACAAGAGCACTGAACATGTCTAATGCATCTGTTCTTTTATTCTTTCTTCTTCCTTCCTCCAGCTGAATTGAGGCCTGTGAAACTCCCATCACCATTACTCACACACTCTATGCCTATCTCCTTGAGTCTGAAGGGTGTGAAGGTTTGCTGCCTCTGCTGGCAGCGCTCCCCAGTACCCAAAGTTGAGCCCCATTTTTGAGTAAAGGCCACTTTCTACTTCAGTAAGTGGGATAGGTGGTGGGATGGGCAAGTTAGATCCAGCAAGGGGTGTCAAATGACTGTCCAACTTTGTTACATCCTTTGATGTGGAAAATGACCCTGAAAACAAAAACTCATACACAGCAATAAGATGCAACCTTGCTCCTTGGAGAACCAACCGAAATGCCCCAGTCTTTGTCAGCAGATTTTTTAAAAGGACGTCTGATTTTTATTTCACATATGCCCCCAACTTCTTACCCTAATACTTCTTAAAAATAGCTAATGCTTTGAGAGTTTCCTCAGACTGGGGGCACAGTCTAACTTTTTAAGTACCTCACAGGCCACATTGTATTTCAGTAAGTGGGATAGTTGGTGAGATGGGCAAGTTGGGTCCAGGAAGGGATGCCAAATGACTCTCCAACTCTGCCCCCAAAATTAAGCCCTAGAAGTCACTGAATTCATCAAATGATACCCATCCCCACACAGACATGCAGTTCCTCAGACTGAGATTTCAGAAGCCTCCTTGTCAAGAGGGCACAATTGAAATTTCCTTGCATCAGGCTGAAACGTGACAGACTCTTTCCCAGAATGAAGCATTTATTAAAAGCATATGCTTAATTAACTTTTAGCAGCTCAGTAGTTTTTCAAGATGAAATAAGTATCTTTCATTCTGAAAAACATTTTGTTTATTGTAGCTTCTACCCCATCTCCAGGCTGCAATCCAGCCAATTCTCATGGCCAATGTGGCTGCCAATTGCAAAAGAGGAAAAGAGGTCAATACATTCTGGAACATGCAGATTCATGTACACTATAGTGCAAGAGAGGAAGTTTAGGAGGTAAGGCTAGACACAACCTTGTGCCCCTCCCACATTAGAAAATGCTGAGGTCATCTTCAGAAAGTGTGGCTTCCTATTATTAGAGGGAACTCTTGGGTGGGCGGGCTTTCCAGGTTGCAGAGTGGTAAAGAATCCACCTGCCGATGCAAGAGACGCATGAGATGTGGGTTCCATCCCCAGGTTGGGAAGATCCCCTAGATTCTTGCCTGGAGGAGCCTGGTGGGCTATAGACCATGAGGCGCAAAGAGTCAGACACAGCTGAGGACACATATGCCCGGTCTTGGATGGGCATCTCCCCTGCTTCTCATCACCTCCTAGGAGTAGCTTATCCAGTTCTTTGCCTCCCCAGAAGCTGACCTCGCTGTGTTCTCAGCACTCAGGGATCCCACGGGACACACAGGGGCTGAGACCCAAGACAATGGACCAGTAGACCAGTCCCCAGGGGCCTGTGCCTTCTATTAGCCAAGAATCCCAGATGACTGAGAGTGAGGCCACAGGACTAAGGGGCAAGAGAAGGAAAACTGCTTTCTCATTTCCCTTTATTACTATTACCTCATGCCGGCCCTCTGTGTGTCAGGCTTTTCATTCTCATTTGACAGAGAAAGAGACAGAGGCATCAGCTTGGGGAAGTGTCTCTGGGTGCCTAGGATGCCTCTTCACAAAGGTTCTCTAGTGGTTTGGGATGTGCCTTGCTCTGGACTGGGCCCTGGGGACTGGGTGGATCACATGCTCTGCCCTCGGGTAGCTTACAGGGTGTATAGTAGGCAAAGAATCAAGTAAGCAGGTGGCTGTAACCGAGTGTGATGGATGCCATGAATGGGAAAGCGAGGGTCCTTTGGGAACACATTGGTGGATCTCCTAACTCAGACCCAGGGGGCAACAGGAGCAGTCCAAGAAGTCTTCCTGGAGAGGGTGACATCAAAACTTAGTCCAGAAGAATAAGAGTGGAGGGAAGAGGGCTCTGGCAGACAAATGACTTGTGAAACAACCTGAATGCTGGAGAGACAGGGGATTCTTGGTGCAGCATTGGCGGAGGACCAGAGGGACCTCCCTGAACTTCAGCTTGAGAGGCATAGCAAACAGTTGAGGCAGGGGAAATGGCATGATCAGGCTTTGGAAGGAGTGGGTTAAACAAAGAATCAAGTGCCCCTGCTTCCCGTTCCCCCTTAGCATCCTAGCCTGCAGCTCGGCCCTGAGAGGTGCTATAAGGCTTGGTTCCCAGCCAAGGACTAGGGGTTGTGATGCTTAGAGAAAACAAGGCGGGAGGGTAAGCAGGTGAAAGAGCCACTGAAAATGTTTTTAGGAAAATTAATACTTTGTATTTTGTATTTACTGGCCATATAGGCATGATTAGAGGCTTATAATGTTTCCAGTCCCAATTCCAAAAGCCCAAGTCCCCCATCAATATTTTAGTGTGTAATCTTTAAAATCCTCTTCTTTCCTTCTCATCGGTTGTTTAAAAATTCCTCTTCTTTAATAATAACACAGCCACAATGGAGAAGCAGCACAAGTTCTACTCGTCGTAGCCTTGTCTTTAATCCCTCTAAGGAGCTGACGGATCCTGTTAGAAGAGCTCGCAGTCTCCACACACTCCTCTCTGACGGGGCTCATGTACTGACCCTAAGAAAGTGGCACCCGCCCAGCACACCCTCAAGAACTCAGGAGAGCTGTCGTGAGAGTTTGCACTGAAGAAAACATTTGGCTTCTCATGGCCACAGCTTAAAAGGAGAGAGTGAGAAAATGGGAAGCTGGACAGAAAACAAAGGGGAATGGAGAGCGAGCGAGGGTGAAAGAGGGGGAGACAGACCTAGAAGGTGAGACAGAGAAAAGAAACAGGGAGAAAGATGGAGAGAGTGTGGATTAAGGAAAGCTTCAGAAAGAGGGAGGAAGAGAGCAGAGAAAAGCAAGAGAGGAAGTGATAGTGGGTGAGACACTCAGAGAAGTCCTAGACCAGAGTGGTTCAGGTGGTGCTGAGCAAGTCTGGGGAAGGGTTGACAGGAAAAGAACTGTTCAAGCAGCTGTACTCTGAAAGCAAATGAGAAGCAAGGAGGGGTGGGTGGTCCACTCTCCCCAGCTCTCCCCTCCATCCTAAGCTTTGGGGTTGCCAGGTCATTGCTCTTGGTCCCCTTGACTCTTCCAAAGCTTACAAAGCCTGATGTGTGCCAGGTTTGCCCTGCCCCAGCTTTTGCCCTATTCCTCCTCACAGCCTAGCCAGTCTGGGGAAAGGGGGGTTCCAGAGAGCCCACAAGCTCATCAGAGATGACCTGAGGGAGGGAAGTAGGCAGGAAGCAGGATGTGCAACTCTAAGGATGAAGGAGATGGAGCAAGCAGGCAGACAGACAGACTGACTGATAGGCAGGCAGACATAGGAAGAAGACTCCCAAATTCCTGTGCATCTTTCACCGTGCAGTCTCCAGCCAGAGAGTTGAGGAAAAGCTGCCCCTGCCCTTCCCTTCCTCCTTCTTGCATCCTCTCAGCCCTGAAACTGTTACCTGGAGAATACCCAGTGGCTCTGCCTAAACCCTCTCAGGTCGTTTCTCCCCCATACAAAAAAATCATTAAGACTTTAGAGTTTGGCCCCGACTTGGCTCCAGGCTAAAAGGGAAACTGCTGGGGAGGTGGGGGAAGCCAGGCAGCTTGCAGACACTCCTCTAGCCAGAGAGTTAGAAGCTGGACAGAGCACCTCCGGCCACTCTCCAGGCTGCAGCGGCAGCCCAAGCTCCTCCCCGGCACACAACACACACGGACTCGCTCTGAACCCGACTCGCCTACCGGCGACTGTGCCTTTAAATTGCTGCTTTCTGGAGGGTGCATCTCAGGGGGAGGTGGGAGGGAGGGAAACATCTTCATACAGTCTCCCTCCTCCCTCTCCTCCAAGACTCTCCAGGGTTTAGAGAGTGATTGCTTCCCAAAAAGAATCTCCTTCAGCACCCCGGCAGGCAGGCAGGCTGAGGCCCTCCGGAGCCCCAGGCAAGCTCAAGCAGGAGCCGATGGGGTTATCTGTGTCAGAATCACTTCCAGGGGAATAGTTCTGGCTCCCTGACTGAGAGGGACGGGGCAAAGAAAGAGAAGTGGGGAGAGAGCACGCCACTCCTAGCCCGGCCCCCCTCAGGTTCCCTGCGAGAGCGGCAGGAAGAAGGATCTGTACTTTCGGCGTTCCTGCCCGGGGTATCCCCTCTCACCTTGGCAGCCAGGCTGAGAAAAGGACTCCAGAGTCCCCGCAGGATGACAACTCTCGTTCCAGCAACCCTCTCTTTCCTTCTCCTCTGGACCCTGCCAGGGCAGGTCCTCCTCAGGTGAGCTGAGTGGGGGTGAGAAGGAGATGCATGCAAACACGGGCTGGGGAGGGGGCAACTGGGGCTCTGGCAGAGTTTCCTTGAAGTTTGCCAAAAGCCCATGGATAGGATGGCTCCAGAGGCGGACTCACTCACCTCCATTGAGATCCAGGAGCCTTTCGCGAAGGATGTCAAAGCCCCAGAGGTGATGGGAAGGCTTCCGCATGGCGAGAGCTTCCTGGGTCAGGGTAGGGGTTAGGGAGTGAGCCCCTGAACAGCAGCCATCTGCCCTGCCCTCCAACCCTATCTCCCTCCCAACTTGACCACACGCTCCTCAGATCCTTAAAAATGACACCAGCCTCTGCCAGCTGCTCACCCAAAAGGTTACAGCGAGCCGGGATTTTCCCCAAACCACATCAGGATGAAGCCGGGCTGATCAAAGCTGGGCCCTCTGCATTCTCCCTACCCTGCCCGGGAACACCCGGCTGCTCCCTGGAGTGGTACTACGTGGCCATCATTTCCTGGGCTTTGGAGCAAGACAAGCTTTGGGCTCCCTATAAATGCTCCCCGCCACCCCCTGACCGATTCCCACTTTTCTCATTAGCTGGTGCGGGGGGGCAGTCTAGGTGGACAGGGAAGCTAGGTGGACAGAGGATGCTAGAGGAAAGATGGCTGTGCCCTGGGCTGAACCGGTCAGAAGAGTGCCTCCCAAGGTGGAGGTGGGTGAGTGCCACCGCAACATCATCCTCTTCATTCAGGGAGCACCCCAGGAGCCTCCTTCTCATGTGCTGGCAGACACATGAGTGGGCAGGAGGCAGAGATTCAGTGGCATTGGCAGGGAGGGAATAAACTTCTTCAGAGTGTAAAGGAGCCCAAAGTAGAATGGCAATGGCAGCTCAGCTAGAGCTGATATGAGGATGCAGGCAGAAGGGGGCACCCAGCTAGCATTTGCTGGCCCTGGTGGAGGGGAAATTACACCCAGGCCCAGGCTTTGGCGGCAGCAAAGCCCTCTTGGTGATTAGAGCAAGGTGAGCCCTTAGGAAGCCTGGAGTCCAAGTCCTTCACTGAACTTATGGAAACTGAAGCCTAGAGAGGGCAGGTGACCTGGCCAAGGTCACTCGGGCACCCAATAACAGAATTGGAGTTCTCCCCCCTACCCCATCCCAGGGCCTTCCATGAGAAAGGTTTCCAGCTCTGGAGCCTCCTGAGACCTGCCAGTGTTTGGAACTTTGCAGGAATGAATGGGAGAAAGTAGAGTCTACACACCGTGACTCTGCTCTCAGGTCCACAAATGAGGTAGCCCTGGGAAAGATGGGCTGCCACGGGGGTTGGGGCCCCAGACTGCTGAGTTCACAGCCAGTCCCAAGGTCCTGGGGCTGGAGCCAGTGGGAGAGATGACATGAGAATGGAGCTGAGGACGGTGGCAAGGGTCTGGCTGCTCCACACTCAGGTCCACGTGGCCTCCCTGGGGGCGGGGGGCAGACGGCAGGCGGCCAGCAGCAGCACCTGGCCAGTGTGGGCGTCCCATGGTGAAGCCATGGACGACTTCTGCTTGTACCAGCGCCTCCTTGGATTTTCAGAGCAGGCTTAATCCACCTGCTCTGGCAACCTCAGCTCAGGGCCAAGCGGCCTCTGTTCCCAGGGTAAGAGCTTGCTCTTGCTCTTGGGCTTTGAGAATGCAGGACTCTAGGAGTCAGAGTGAGGCTGCCACTGACCTTCCCCATCGCTGGCTCCTTGGCAGCCTGCCTGGGGCTGCTCGTATCTCAGTACTGCAGTAGACAGACTTAGTTTTTTTTTAATTAATTTATTTTAATTGGAGGATAAATACTTTACAATATTGTGATAGTTTGTGCCATACATCAACATGAATCACCCATAGGTATACATGTGTCCCGTCCCTCCTAAACACCCTCTCACCTCCCTCCCCACCCCACGCCTTCAGGTTGTCACAGAGCACCAGCTTTGGGTTCCATGTCATATATCAAGCTCCCACTCGATATCTCTTTTACATATGGTAATGTATATGCTTCAATACTATTCCCTCAAATCATCCCACCCTCTTCTTCTCCCATGAGTCCAAAAGTCTGTTCTTTACCTCTACGAGTAGGCTTAGTTTTGAAGTCAAGAGCTCTGGGTGGGAATCTTGGCTTTACCATTTAGAAACTGTATGATCATGAACAAATTGCTCCCTCTTGCACTCCTCACCTATAAAAGGAGGACAATAATGGTACTTATTGAGAGGACTGATGTGAAAACTCTACTAGATAAAGCATTTAGCATGGTGCCTCAGCTATTTTTATTACTGTATCAGTCACTGGCAGGTACATAGATTTGCTGGGAAAGAGGAGCCTGCTGGCTCAAAGGAGACTCAGACCCAGGACAGTAGTCACCCCACCTCCTGGCACAGGGGAGCTGGCTCTAGGGATGACAGCAGGATGGAGCAGGAGGCACAAGGGCCCAGCCAGGAGTCGAGCTTCAGCTCCACCCTTGCCCTCAAGCCCTTGCTGAACTCCTGGTCCCTGCTCTAGCTATTGGCTGCTAAGCAGACAAGCAGGCATATGGGAGAAACTTTGCTCCCCTTAGAGGAAAACCTGTCAAGGGAGAAGAGGGCTGGCCTCTAGGCTAGGCCAGAGCACTCTGGCCCTTCCTTGCAATGAAGCTCTTAGGGAGCTGAGACGGGAGTTGGCTTTTGCAGCGTGGCTTCATTCCTGGGAGTCTTTCCCTTGCTCCTAGAGCCCTGCTTTTTTCTGCCTATGTTATTGCGAAAGCAAGTTCCTCTGCCTGCAGCTGACTGGACCAAGGTCCAGAGCTTTTTGCTGGAGCAGGAGCCAAACTGCCCTCTCCAGAAGCCGGGTCCTTGCCCTTGAGAGATCAGCATGAAGGCCAAACAACTGAAACCAACTGTTATGGGTGTCAGTTGCCCTTGAGCCCTCCCCATCCTTGGCTAGGCCAGATGTACAAAGTGTTGCCACAGCTACATTGATTCTGTCACTCATGTTTGAGTGTGTTCAAGACACCATCAGAAAGAAAACACTGGATGAGGCCTCAGCTGTAAGACTCTGGGCAAGTCATTCTTCTTTTGGTTAGTTGATTACTGATCTATCCATCTATCTATTATTTATGTATTAAATTCCATGTTTATATGTGAGACATACAGTATTTGTCTTCATCTGACTTATTTGACTTAGCATAATGCCTTCCAAGTCTGTCCATGTTGCTGCAAATGGCAGAATTTTCCTTCTTTTTTATGACTAAGTAATATTCCACCGTGTGTATGTATGTATGTATGTATGTATGTATGTATGTATATATCACATTTTCTTTATCCATGCATCTGTTGATGTACACTTGGGTGCTTTCCTTGTCCTAGATATTACAAAGAATGCTGCTATGAACATGGGAGAGGTGCAAATATCCCTTTAACATAGTAATCTTGTCTCCTTGGGGATAAATACCCAGAGGAAGAATTGCTGGATCATATGGTAGTTCTACTTTTAATATTTTGAGGAAACTCCATAATGTTTTTCACAGTCCCTGCACTGATTTACAGTCCCACAGATCACTCCTTCTTAGGAGGAGTTTACTCACTTGTAAAATGGAAATAACAGCTTTTGCCCCATAACATGAGCATTGTGAGAGCAAAAAGATCTAATATATGTGAAAGCAACTGTCTAGGACTGACTAGTGAGCTGCTGTGTTGGCTCGTGGCTGTTTCTTTTCTTCTCATTTGCAAGTGGACATGCAGAAACCCATCTCCTAATGTCCTCACTGATATGGAGATCAGCCAAAGCAAGGTGGAAACAGGGAAGTGAAGGATCTGTAATAAAGTAGATTACTGATCTCCGGCTTCTTAGGTGGTGCTGGTGGTAAATAACCCACCTGCCAATGCAGGGGACATAAGAGACTCGGGTTCAACTCCTGGGTCGGGAAGATCCCCTTGGAGGAGGGCAGGGCAACCCACTCCAGTATTCTTGCCTGGAGGATCCCATGGACAGAGGAGACCGGTGGGCTATGGTCCATGGCATTGCAAAGAGTCAGACATGACTGAGTGCGCACAGACTGTAGTCTGCCAGGCTCCTCTGTCCATGGGATTCTCCAGGCAAGAATACTAGAGTGGGTTGCCCTGCCCTCCTCAAGGGGATCTTCCTGACCCAGGGCTAGAACCCACGTCTTCTGCATTGCAAGTGGATTCTTTGACCACTGAGCCACCAGGGATGGGGGTCACAAAGAATTGGACATGATGGAAGCAAGTTAGCACCCATGCACACACAACTGATCTCAGTGATTAACTCTCTCCTGTCCAGAGTGGCCTTGGCAAAAGAGGAAGTCAAACCTGGGACCAAGGGGCCCCAGCCCATGTCCCCCTCTGATTTCCTGGACAAGCTTATGGGGCGAACATCTGGGTATGACGCCAGGATTCGGCCTAATTTTAAAGGTAAGAAGTATTCATCCTACAAAACCTCGCCCTCTCCACTCCCTTTGGGGACACTGAGCCACCCCCATTGCCTACCTTAGAGCCAGGAGGCTGGGGACACGGGTCTAGCACTCACAGCTCAGAAGGAGCATCTCCACCCCATCACCCTGGGTCTGTGCGCCAGGCACTGCCTTCTCCCAACAGTGCCCTGGCCTCCAGCTCAGAGAGGCAGTATTGGAATCTTCTCCCGATTCCTGGAATGTTCTACCAATATGGCTATGCTTTGCTACCCTTAGGCCCACCTGTGAATGTGACCTGCAACATCTTCATCAACAGTTTTGGCTCCGTCACCGAGACTACCATGGTAAAGCATCTCTATGCCCCCCACTTCCTCTCTAGTGTGAGGGGGAGAAGCCCACCAGATAGCAAGCCAGTCTTTCCTCTGCCATCCTCTCCCTGTTTCAGGGTCATGGCTAAAGCCATGGGATGTCCAAAAGGGGGTCACTAGGAGTTTATCTTTCCCCAGCCCAGGGTTTTTGGGACTAAAGGCAGACTAGCCTAAGCAGCAGATGGTCGAGTTTGGAAGAAAGCATGATGACTAGCACAGGCTTTTAATCAGAAAAACCTGCATTCAGTCTCAGACTCTACCATCTAATAGTTGTATGACTTTAGGCAGATTTACTTAAACCTCTCTTTGTCTCAGTTTCCTCATCTGTAAAATGGGAATCATAACAGCACTCTCCTCTCAAGGTTGAGGTGAGATTTAAATAAGATGATGCATATGAAGAAAGCACTTAGCAAAGACTCAGGCACATAGTAAGAGCTTAATAGATGTCTTTTCCCTTCCCGTCTTTGCCATATCAGCCCAAAGCAGGCTCCTTCTCCAGTGGAAAATGCCCACTGCTCCTGAGATGTGTTCCCAGAATTTTCCTCCTCGTGGCCCTCCTCTCCAGGTAGGCTTGCTAGTTCCTGCAATAACACTGCCTCTGATGGGCCCATCTTTGTGCCCTCCCAGGACTACCGGGTGAATGTCTTCTTGCGACAGCAGTGGAACGACCCACGCCTGGCCTACCGAGAATATCCTGATGACTCGCTGGACCTTGATCCCTCCATGCTGGACTCAATCTGGAAGCCAGACCTGTTCTTTGCCAATGAAAAAGGTGCCAATTTCCACGAGGTGACCACAGACAACAAGTTGCTGCGCATCTTCAAGAATGGAAACGTGCTCTACAGCATCAGGTGCAGCTGGTAGATGCCCAGGAGAACTCGGGCAAGGAGCAGAGGCTGAGGGGTGGGCAGAAGGTTCCTGTGCTGTGCTGAGCCACACTCAGCCAGCCTGGCCTCTTTCTTCCTGTCCCTGCCAGGCTGACTCTCATTTTGTCCTGCCCGATGGACCTCAAGAACTTCCCCATGGACATCCAGACCTGCACGATGCAGCTGGAAAGCTGTAAGTGTCCCTAGAAAGTCACAGTGATGCCTGAGATACCAGCTAGTCAACCCCATGCTCTGATATTCCAAACAGGAGAAGGGCAGCCCAGAGTGGGGATGGACTTCCCCAAACATACACAGTCAGCTCTTGGCCCAGGTAAGACTAGAGGCCAGAGCTCCTGAACACCCAGTCGAATGTGCTTTTCCATTCCTTCACTATTTGCAGGTCTGGCTGCCCTACAGGGCCAGAGGATGGGAAGGTACCAACCTTATATACCAGTGTGCTGGGGCTGGATGCAGAGGGCCATTTGAGGAGTACCTCCTGTATCCAGAGATACGTTCCCTCTCACAGTGCCTGCAGGAATTCTACCTTTACTTCCTTTGAGTTAACATATTCAAGATGCCTATACAAATCTAGAGTTGGCAGGGATGGGGCAGTCTTTGAACCCTGATTCTTTGTGAACATAGGCAACTTTTTTTTTTTTTTAATTGAAGTATGGTTGATTTAGACTTCCCTGGTAGCTCAGCTCATAAAGAGTCCACCTGCAATGCAGGAGACCCCGATTAAGTTCCTGGGTTGGAAAAATACCCTGGAGAAGGGATAAGCTACTGACTCCAGTGTTCTTGGGCTCCCTGGTGGCTCAGACAATAAAGAATCCACCTGCAATGCAGGAGACCTGAGTTTGATCTGAGGGTTGGGAAGATCCCCTGGTGGAAGACATGGCAACCCACTCCAGTGTACTTGCCTGGAGAATGGACAGAGGAGCCTGGTGGGCTACAGTCCATGGGGTTGCAGAGAGTCAGACACAACTAAGAGACTAAGCAGAGCACAGCACATAGTTGATTTACAATGTTTTGTTAGTTTCAGGTGTACAGCAAAGTGATTCCATTATATATATATTATTTTCCAGATTCTTTTCCATGATAGGTTATTAAAAGATACTGAAAATATTTCCCTGTGCTATCCAGTAGGCCTTTGTTGTTTATCTATTTTACATATAGCAGTGTGTACAGATTACTTTTGTAGAGAAGTGAGAGAGGACAGTTCTAGGCACAGGACAGTGTCCAGGGTACCAAGATCAGCCAAGGGCTAGCGAGGGCATAGGGTGACAGCCTGCAGGGGCTGTCCCAAGTGCAGAGAAGCTAAAGGATGACAAGGCTGGACATCGCCCATGTCCATTTCTTTGCCATCTCCGGGGCAAGTGAGACTGCAAGATCAGGAGTTATGCATTTGATCCTCGGAAAAGTCTTGTCTGTCGGTTTCTAACATATAATAATAGTGATGGATAAAATTTGTCCTATGTGGTCTGCCTTTTAGAGTTCATAAACCACCTTCACGTCCAAGTCCTCATTACCTCCTCTGAAATGTAAGTGGAACATTTTAGAGAAGGGGAAGTGACTTGCCTAAAGTCACAAAGCTACTCTGGGCCAAGGCCCTACACTGGACATCTGTGAGCCTTTGTGTTTCTGCTCCCATTTCTACCCAACATGTGAATCTAGTCATCTATATGGCAAGAGTCTTCATGAAATTCTAGCTCTCCGTGAGCAACTTGGCACTTTTGATGTTAGCTCGCAGTGTGCACCAGTTCAGGGCCCTGGCTAGGAGTCTGTGGTATGCACGTTGGCCCATGCATGCCTGGCAGGGTATAAATAGCTCTCTCCTCCCTGGAGTGAGGTGGCAGCAGCCCCAGCTCCAAGGCTGGCTCAGCTCAGGGTATGTGGTCAGCATACATGCTTACTCCCCTGGGTTTGAGATGAGGCAGGAGGTTCCCAGCTGGGTTCCTTGACATCTTTCCAAGCCTTTTGATGTGCTTTCTAGGTCTGTCAGATAATTTCTCTTTGGGACTTTCTAATGCTTGAGAACTAGGTAGGAGAGGAATCAGAAATCTTTCTGATTTACCCACTTAGTCTGGTCACAAGAAGCAATTGATCAAGTACCCTCTTCAGAATGGTTTTTCTTTCCCAGATGAGCATGAAACTCCTAAAGCCCAGGCCTTATTCCTCATCTGTTCTTTCCTGCCAGTTCTAATCCTCTCCCTACCCCCAACCAACACCCACACTCTGCAGCCCTCTGCCATCTCTTTCACTTTCAGTTGGCTACACCATGAATGACCTCATGTTTGAGTGGCTGGAAGATGCTCCTGCTGTCCAAGTGGCCGAGGGGTTGACTCTGCCTCAGTTTATCTTGCGTGATGAGAAGGATCTAGGCTATTGTACCAAGCACTACAACACAGGTAAAAAAAAAAAAAAAACAACCTAGGATCTTACTGGCTGTGGGCTGCACGAAGGGCCTCCAAGTGGGAGGGAAAGGAGCAAGACAGCTGGCCTCTATTGAAGGTCTAGTCTATATCTTATCTCATTACGGTAGTGGTGATCAGTCCCAATTTCTCAGAAACATTCTCAGTCCCATTTCTTAGAACCGTTCTAAGAAACTGAATCAGTTATCCAAGTCCCACAGTTAGTAAATGACTGATTTCAATTCAAAGCCCATGTTCCACCACCAAAGCCCATATTCTTGTCCCTATCATATGCTGCAGAACAAATGGGCTTGTGTCAGTGAGTGGCAGGAGCGTTCCATCTGTCCTGAGGCCAACTTCATGTGGAAAGTGAGGAATTTCTACATCTGGGAGTATTCAATGACTACATTGAACCAGGAGAGAACAGAATTCAGGGCACCAGCTGGCTTACTTGGAGAAGGCAAAGTCACCCCACTCCAGTACTCTTGCCTGGAAAATCCCATGGATGGAGTAGCCTGGAAGGCTGCAGTCCCTGGGGTTGCTGAGGGTCGGACACGACTGAGCAACGTCCCTTTCACTTTTCACTTTCCTGCATTGGAGAAGGAAATGGCACCCCACTCCAGTGCTCTTGCCTGGAGAATCCCAGGGATGGGGGAGCCTGGTGGGCTGCCGTCTATGGGGTCGCACAGAGTCGGACACAACTGAAGCGACTTAGCAGCAGCAGCTGGCTTACTGTCCACACCTTCTGCCACTGTCTCCAGTGCCCAAGTCTCATGAACTGACATGGTTTCCCAGGTGTGAAAACTGAGTCGGGAAATGAAGAGCAGCTGCTTTTCCAGCTTGAGCACCTTCCTTTTGCAGCTTCCCTAATCGCTGTAGGTTCCTCATTTCCACTGACCATTTGGCTGTTGTGAAGAGCTATGACCCTGAAATAGGGGCCGCAAGCTGAAGAAGGGAGATCCTGGGTCCCTCCAATGGTGTGCTGATATGCTTTGGGCGCAAGCCTATGGATATGTGTTTGTGTATGTAGGGGTGCAGATAGTTGGGGAGAGGAATGAGCCATTGAACTTAGAAAATACTGGTGGGAATGGAAATTGGTGTAAACTTTTTCAGGAAAAAAAACCTGGCAATTTGTATATAGACGTGGTTTTCAAATTTTGGTGTGCATCATATTTTCCTGGGGAGCCTGTTAAAATATTGATTCCTGGGTTCTACCTCTCAGAGTTTTTGATTACATGTGCTTGGAGTGATGCCCAGAAACCTGCATTTGAACATGAATCCTGAGGATTCTGATGCAGGTGGTCCAGGGGACACACTAAGAAACTTTAGTCTGGAACCTAAATTTTTTCCCTACCTATTGATCCAGGAATTCCACTCCTTAGAATTTATTTTAAGGAAATATTCCAAAAAATCATATTGACTTTAGACCCCAAGAGGGCTCCTGGGTCATTGTTTATACTGGCAAAAACTCAGAAACTTAATATCTACCAATAGAGCTGAAGTTAAATAAATTACATAGCACATCTGCTTGCTGGGATATTATCCAGAGGTCTAAAAGGACGCTTGCAAGGCGCTTATATCAACAATGGAAAATACAAGTGGAAAAGATTAAGATTCAAAGTTGTATACACAGAATGATTCTATTGTGGTGAAAGAAACAAACCAAAATATCATCAAGTGTTTCTGAAGCGTGTGATAAGAGCAAGAACTTTGGAATCAGATAGAGCTGAGTTTGAATTTTGGCCACAGTATTTACTAGTAGGGAACCCTCAGGAAACATAATCTCAAAGGAGCTTCCATATCCCTACCTGTAAAATGGGAAATAATTTTACCTGCCCCAAAGAGTTGCTCTGGGGTTTAAATGAGATAAACTATATAAAGTCATGGCACTTAGTTAGGGGCTTGATAAATGTCAGTTTATGAATATTATTATTCCGTCTCTACCTCTCACATTTTTTTCTGTGCTAAACAAGTGCTAATTTTGTCATGGAAAACAAAACCGCTATCATCAAAAAGAAAAAAAAAAAAGAAAATATGGATACCAAAAGCATTTCATGGCTAGAAGCCTGGGGTGGGATGAAGTGAGGTGGACTCAGGCAACAGTGGGAGATCACAGCATCACATGCACGACAAAGTCTTAGTCAGTCATTGATGAAATCACTAACCTTGAGGAATCAGACAGGCCTGCTAACAGCAAGACTGGGCCACAATAAAAGAACAATACACGTAGCATCTGCTTTTTGCCTTGGTTATCCTAATAATCTACTGCCAGGGGAAGCTCTGAGCTAGTGTTTTCTTAGCCTTGGGGCATGGGAAGCAGGGTAAAGTGAAGGTGACTGTCAGAGGAGGAGAACACTGGTACGTGTGCCCGGGGCCAACACACTTTTTGTTGGTGGAATAGAACGCTGCTGCCTAATGCTGTCTGGGAACTCGCTGCCCACCATCCGGAGCTGGGCTCTGTTGGACATTGTTTCCAGATATTTGCTACCCAGCTCTTCTTACTTGCTTAAGACACAGGCAGTGTTTATCTCAGTGAATCATTGCTGGAGAGCTTCAGGGGTCCCAGGACACACCAGCAGGGATGCTGAGATTGGAGTGGAGTCTAGGCTCATCGCTTTGTTAATCATGAGAATAGTACCAGCTGCCTATGTGTTCAATACCTCAAATAAATCATCTACCTTAGTTCCCACAATTGCCCAGTGATGGAATGGAATTGTTGTTATTCTAGTTTATAGACAAGAAAACTGAAACTTTAAAAGCTTAGGTGTTTCACCTGAGGTCACACAGTGAGCAGAAGCTTTAGGAGTCAAAGCTACACAGCCCAGCTTTGGAGTCCTCCCACTTTTAATCCTCTTTCAGGGGGAGGCCTTCTGCTGGCAACTAAAGAGGTCAAGTCTCTGTTGGCTACTCTGAGAGCTTCATCAAAACATACATCTGGGACCTGGGACCATTTTGAAAGGCTCAACTATTGACCCAGCTTAGGCGCCCAGAGGCTGGTCTACAGAGATAGGGCTGCCCAACTCCTGCCTCTCAGTTTCAGCTGCTGGCTGGGGACCTGCGGCCTGACACCTCACCTCTTTCCTTGCAGGGAAATTCACCTGCATCGAGGTAAAGTTTCACCTGGAACGACAGATGGGCTACTATCTGATTCAGATGTATATCCCCAGCCTACTCATCGTCATCCTGTCCTGGGTCTCCTTCTGGATCAACATGGATGCTGCCCCTGCCCGAGTGGGCCTAGGCATCACCACTGTGCTCACCATGACGACTCAGAGCTCTGGCTCCCGGGCCTCTTTGCCTAAGGTGAAGAGACATGCCAGGGGCCTTGCTTGCCACAGAGCTCCCCAGTTCCCATTCATTCCCCCATTCCCTCCCACTGGCTATTTTCCTTGGATTTAAGGTAGAGAAGAGCCGTCAAGCATGAGCAGGTGTCCTGCATTCTCTTCCCCTGGACACACTGCTAATAACATTGCGAACGGTGTGAAGACTGGGGTTGCAGATGCTGTCTGGCTAGAGAATGAGTAGACAGTGCTGATTTTGACTTTCATTAGGAAATACTAGCATGTCCAAGATCAAAAGACCCTCAGCAAGTAGAAAGCCCCATTGCCTCATGGCACAGATGAGGGTATTACAGCCTAGAGAAATTGAATGACTTTCTCAAGGTCATGCTTCACAAGGAACAATCAAAGAAATACAAGGATTCTAAATTGATGTCTGTTTCTCGCTATGTCAGAATCACATACTATCACGAAGAGACGATGTCTCTTCTTTAGGGGTGAGTAAACTTTGAGGCAGCAAATAGCGATTAAAGTCAGTGGACTCAGATTTTCTAGGGCCAGGTGATATTTTGATTACACAGAGAGATTTATGCTGATGGGACTGGACCCAGGTTTTCCCTGCCTCATGTCTTCATGAACAGAATTTAGAG
>SJYC01084047.1:0-15660 GCA_006408675.1 Madoqua kirkii | reverse complement strand
CTCGATGTCCTTAAAGTCAGCAAGGCTCTGAGATGGTCAGGGAGCAAGGTAATTCATTCATTCCGTAAATATTTATTGAACACATACTGTGTACCAGGCAATGTACTATGCCACGGAGAAAGAATGGAAAGCAAAACAACACAGTTTTTATGGCTGTTATAGTGAACATATTCCCTCTTGCTCTGTTTTGTTGGAAACCAGGCCCTGTGAGCTCATATCTCCCAGTGTTTATTCCTAAGAAGACTTTTACTGGGGACTTAAACAGGTGGTGATCTGGACACTCAGACTGAATTTACAAATTTCCTATATACTGGGGTGGTGGGGCAATAGTTGTTAAGAGTAGGAGATTAGAGGCAGGTAGTTTTTTTTGCTTTGAGACAGGTAGATTTTATTGAAGTCCCAGCCTCATCATTTACTAATGGTGATCTCAGGTAAATTCCCTCTCAGTCTCCTCACCTGTAACGTGGGAATATTACCTCTTCCATAGGGTTATTGCAATAAACATATACGATAATGTATTAACAGAAAGAGTGGTGTTTGGTACATAATAATCACTCAATAAATGTTAGTTATTGTTATAAATATTAGGGGTCTAGATGGAAAGGACTGGGTAATGGACCTAGGCCTAAAGCAGCTGGTAGTGCTCTCAATTATTTTTGAATCACCAGGAAACCTTTGAGATGATCCTAAGTTCCTCTAGGGACAGACAATGACAAAGCTGAGATTAGGATCGTGTCACAGAGAAAGTTGTCAGAGATAATTTCCTATACAAGCATACCTCATTTTATTGCACTTCATTTTATTGCTTTGCATATCTGCTTTTTTCCCGCACAAATTGAAGGTTTGTGGCAACCCTGAGTTGTCAGATGATGGTTAGCATCTTTTTAGCAATAAAGTTTTTTTAAATTAAGGTATACATATAGTCTTTTTAGACATAATGCTATTGCACACTGACTAGATTGCAGTGTCTTTAAATGTAACTTTTACATGCACTGGGAAACCAAAAGATTTGTGCAATTTGCTTTATTGTTGTGATCTGGAATCAAACCCAGAACTTCTCTGAGGTAGGCCTGTAAGTGTGTTTTCTAAATGGCAAGGATATTGAAGAGGCTGTGAGAGGCAGACTGGGCTTGGGTGAAGGCTTCGGGGCCAGATGAGGCTGTGAGTGGCCCTGCATGAAGACGATAGGAAGAAAAGTAGTTCAGACCTCAGACCCCTGCCCTCGTTTATTGCCGCTGCCATATAAAGAGATTCTCCTCTAACTCAGGGAGTCGCTTCAGTTTATGCCTTATTCTTGCTGAGAGAACTCCTTTCTCCGGCCCCCTCCTGTGAGCAAACACCATCCATCTGCTCCCAGGAATCATTCTGTTTTCTCACATAGAAAGAATGTACTGTATTGGAGGATTGTTTGGTTTTGTTTGGTAGGGGAGGGGTGTTGTATTTGGTACCTCCTCATCAGATTTTGATGACTTTCTCTCTCTCTCTCTCTCTCTCTCTCTCTATTATATATATATATATACATATATATATAATTGAAGTATAGTTGTTTTACAATGTTGTGCCAACCTCCGCTGTACAGCAAAATGACTAAGTTATATATATATAGACATTCTTTTTTATATTCTTTTCCATTATGGTTTATCACAGGATACTAAATATGGTTCCCTGTGCTATATAGTAGGATCTTGTTGTTTATCCATGCTATATATACCTGTTTGTATCCACTAATCCCAAACTCCCAATCCTTCCCTACCCCACCACCTCCCTTTTGGCAGCCATAAGTTTGTTCTGTTTGTTGATGACCTTTTCTTGGCCTCATTGACCAATAGCAAAGTGCGCAGGAATAGACCCTGAACTAAAAAGTTTCATTGGCCAGCCCCACAATTCCCTGTGCTATATAGTAGGATCTTGTTGTTTATCCATGCTATATATACCTGTTTGTATCCACTAATCCCAAACTCCCAATCCTTCCCTACCCCACCACCTCCCTTTTGGCAGCCATAAGTTTGTTCTGTTTGTTGATGACCTTTTCTTGGCCTCATTGACCAATAGCAAAGTGCGCAGGAATAGACCCTGAACTAAAAAGTTTCATTGGCCAGCCCCACAGAGCAAGGGACTAAGTCAGAGAGCTTCTGCTCACTCTTGAGTTGGTGCTTCATTAGATTTCATGGGAGTCCCAAGGGAAAATGTGGGGCCAGATCAGGGGCTTTTGAAAGCAACAGCAATCTCACCCCCAATACTATTCTAGTGTCCAGGATAAGAGCAGCCGAGGGGTCACTTTGTAAGGGAACTCAACTGGAATGGCCATTTCCCATACTACTGGAAGCCACTCCATCCTTGCCTTTATGAGGGCTAGGGCTCCCAAAGGCACCCATCATTGTCTCTTTGCCAGGCTCTTGATCTATACAACTTCCAGTTGGTTCAGTGTATAATGGAAGGGTTTAATGGAAATTTCTACTAGAGACTGACAGATTAGACCTAAAGTTGAAACAGGGAGGAGGAACCCAATTCTTTCAAAATCCTGTCATCTAAATGACCCACAGCTCTTGGGGCAGCTAGTAACAAAGAAGGCTAAGAGGGCAAACAGAACTAGCAGAGACAAATACACCATCCACCTATTCATTAATTCAAAAGACACTTACTATGTGCCAGGCTCTTAGCTAGGCACTGGAGATAGAACAGCGAACATGATAGAAATAGTCCTTGCCACTGAAGAGTTTACAATCTAGTGAAGGAAAGAGCCAGGTAACCTGAGCACATCCAGTAGGGGCAATCAACCCAGACCGGGATGATTAGGGAAGACTTCTCAGAGGATATGGTATCTAAAGTGGACATTTAAGTAAAAATCATTAAGGTGAAGGAGAGATACACAGAAAGAGATGATCCCCTTGGGAGACAACTGAAATTGATCAGCATGGCAGGATCATAGATTGCAAGGGACGAAGTAAAGCTGAAGAAGTAGGCAGGAGCTAGGTGTCATGCCAAGACGAGCACTGCCTATATCAGAAGGATAGTGGAGAACCCTGAAGGGTTGTAATCAGAGGCGTGATGTGATCAAACTTACAGTGTGAAAACAAAATTCTGACTGTTGTTTGAAGAACAGATTGTAAGTGGCCAGCAGAGATGCAGGGACATTGTTTAGGAAGCTGTTGCAATCCTTCAGATGAGCCAGGATAGTGAGTGGATGATTTCCACAGATATTTAAGGTACATTGTTGACACTTATTGTTAACAAGACTTTCTTCCTGCTTCTTAAGGTGTCCTTTTCTTTTGATGATCCAAAGTCCTTCATGGACCTCCCCTGTCATTACCTCATTGTGGATTTTCATAGCACTTACTTATCCCTGGGGGCACAGTGGGACTGGGAGATGGTAAATGAAAGAGGAGGCTCTTTTTGTAGGTGGCAAAGTGGAAACACCAAGGGATGCTTAATCAGGGTTGCCTAGCAACCCACCACTATCATCTCAATAGAACTGCCCTAAAAGAAATAGAGCAGACTTTCTCCATCTTAGCACTATCATCATTTCGGTTGAGATCATTTTTCTTTGTTGTGTGAGTTGGCGGGGGGAGGGGTGGTGTCCTGTGCACTGTAGGATATTAGCAACATCCTGGCCTCTAGAAGCCAGTTGCTAGCACCACCCTAAAATTGTATGACGAAAAATGTCTCCGGACATTTCTAAATGCCCCTGGTGAGGGTGGGCAGGGAGATGGGTGTGGGGGTCAGCCCTGATTAAGAGCTACTGAGGTGGAAGGTTTCTCCTGTGAGACCTGCTCCTTACCTGGAGTATGCAATATCTTCAGTGTCCAACATAGCAGAGGCTGGTGAAAGAAGTTGCCTGTCATGAATCCCACTCCTGCTGGGGAACCTCATAAGGTGAGCTTAGCCACTCAAAACTTTGTAAGGAGGTGATCTGATTGAGGAAGTGAAAGGACTTCATAAACCTGAGTTCTGCCCTCCCCTCTGGTACCACCCAGCCACAACCCTGCAGTGGAAGGTTTCTCCTGTGAGACCTGCTCCTTACCTGGAGTATGCAATATCTTCAGTGTCCAACATAGCAGAGGCTGGTGAAAGAAGTTGCCTGTCATGAATCCCACTCCTGCTGGGGAACCTCATAAGGTGAGCTTAGCCACTCAAAACTTTGTAAGGAGGTGATCTGATTGAGGAAGTGAAAGGACTTCATAAACCTGAGTTCTGCCCTCCCCTCTGGTACCACCCAGCCACAACCCTGCTTCAAGAGAAGTGAGCATTTAATCTTCACAAAGGAAATGGGAGAGAAAAGTACAGTTATCTATCAAGTGCCCTTGGGGGATTGCTTCCAGGATTCCTTGCAGATACCCAAATCAGCAGATGCTCAAGTCCCTTACGTTTGGCTCTCTGTATCCTCAAATGCAGAGCCCATGGATACAGAGGGCTGATGGTGCCTGAAAGCTATCAAGACAAGTAGTAAAGGAGACCACTAGGGACTGGATAGGCAGAAGCCAGCATTCTTGAAATGACAGAGTCATCCATAGCAGGGGGTGGATGGTGCACCCCATTGGGATCCCTACCCTGTTCTGCTCTTCATTGTAAGAGATGAGGCCCCTGCTCTCCACTCATTTCAAATCCTCACCAGGGTCTCTTGCAAAGAATGGGAAAAATCACAGGGTCAAAGGAAGAATAGACGTGGAGGAAGGAAAGGAAGGAACTCATAGTCTGGTATTGAGACTGCAACCTAATTCACAGCATCGCTAAATTGATACCCAGAATCCCTAAGCCCTAGTGCCATCTTCTCACTGGGTAATCTTGGCTAAGTCTTTTCCCTTCTTGGTCTCAAATGTCCTCATATGTCTCACTTGTGAATAACACACCCTTCCCAATTACCATCACAGGTGTGTTATCCTAGGAGAGAACAGAAGGCAAAGAAATCCAGCATTTGTGTTCATTGCTTTTTATTCAAAGAAAAGAATCAAAAGAGGATAAGAATGAAAAGGACAATAAGAAGCAGAAGCAGAAGTTCGAAAAGGAGAAAGAAAGGAAGGGAAAAAGTATAGGAAGGAAAAGTAGCTGGAAGTGGAGGGTGAAGAGGGCAGAGGAGTGAGCATGATGGGTAGTCTGATCTTTTTGACATGGTGCTTCAGATAATGGGACATATCAAGGAAAGCTTCTTTAAACACGAGAAGAAATTCAGGATAAAGGTGCAGAATGGCAGGCAGTTGATGCAGGCTGGTAATGCACTAAAGAGGCCGTGAAAGAACTCGAGGAAGGTTGACTCTTCCACTGATGGATATTGCAGGTGTCCTATGTGAAGGCAATCGACATCTGGATGGCTGTGTGCCTGCTCTTTGTGTTCGCCGCCCTGCTGGAGTACGCTGCAGTCAATTTTGTCTCTCGTCAGCATAAGGAATTCATTCGACTTCGAAGAAGGCAGAGGCGCCACCGCATGGTGAGCATAACTGGGGAGGAGCCCACTTCCTTTCTCCTTTGGACTCCTTCCTTCCTACTCCTCCCCAAAGCCAAGACTCAATGTAGACTGCAAGGAGTAGACAGGCAGTCAGGAACCCTGGATTCTAGACCCAGGCTGGTCACAAATAAGCTAAGTACTTTAACCTTTTTGATTCCATTTCTTTATCTGTCCAACGGGACATTCATTCCTGTAGGGCAGTCTAGCAGAGTAAATTAAGGGCATGGGCAGACTCCCCCACATAGTAAGCACTGCAAATATATTAGGCAATATTAGAACCTTATCAACTGACTTACCACGGAATTGCTTTGAGAATTAGTAGTGGTTGCTCCTAACTCTCCTCCCACCCAGGAGGAAGGTACCCCAGGTTGTCGTATACTGATTGGTGGTTAAGAATTCAAGTCAGGCATTGGTGCCTTTCTAGGGGAGCATTATAAAAGGGTCCCCGTCATAACTAAGCTGGAATTGAAACACTACCACTTGCATCTTCTGGCTCTTTCATTTCTTCACCTTGGTCTCCATTGGGTGCATCAGATTTGTTAGGCATGAGTTGTTATTTTCTCTCATTCTTGTTTGTGATCACCTGGGGAAACAGAGTCGAGAAGGCAATGGCACCCCACTCCAGCACTCTTGCCTGGAAAATCCCATGGACCGAGGAGCCTGGTAGGCTGCAGTCCCTGGGGTCGCTGAGGGTCGGACACGACTGAACGACTTCACTTTCACTTTTCACTTTCCTGCATTGGAAAAGGAAATGGCAACCCACTCCAGTGTTCTTGCCTGGAGAATCCCAGGGACGGGGGAGCCTGGTGGGCTGCCGTCTATAGGGTCACACAAAGTCGGACATGACTGAAGTGACTCAGCAGCAGCAGGGAAAGCAGAGTAGAGATTGTGTCCTCATGACAACAGAGGCAGTGCACCCTCCCCCGCCCACCCCATTGCCCAGACAATAGGTGCTAGGTACATTGTCATGACAACCGAAGTGCCTGGGCTACTGTCACAGAAGGAAGTGCCCAGTTATGAGCAAAACTAGAAGCCTCTGCTGAGCTACCTAAGGTTCACTTCATCATCAGACACACAGAGTTCTGGCCTATCCTGAGCCCCCACTCCCTGTTTACTGCCTAATCTGGAGACACTAAAGCACATATGATCTCTGGGTGGGGAAAGAAAACAATGATCTGTCTAAGCAAACTGGCTCTAGCTTGTTGGGGCCACTCTAACACTGAGATTCTTCTCTCTTCCTAACAGCCCCACCTCCCATTTCAGCTGCTCCTGGAGTACCCTTACCATATGTCTGCACTAAAAATATCTCAAAAGCTACCTCCGGGATTTCATGTTCCTTGCTAAGGTCCCTTTCTGCTGAGGGCAGGGTTCTTGTCTCATCTAATGGTTCGTCGGAATTCATCAATTTTCCCCTGGCTTCAGTCCTTGAATTGCGGCCTGGGAAGCACGCCCTCTAGTGGAGTGATCCACAACTGCACCTCCTTGAGTAGGACCGATCAAGAGTCCTAGAAGCCTTTCGTCTCCTAGGAGAAGGCAATGGCACCCCACTCCAGTACTGTTGCCTGGAAAATCCCATGGACGGAGGGGCCTGATAGGCTGCAGTCCATGGGGTCGCACAGAGTCGGACACGACTGAAGCGACTTAGCAGCACCATCCTAGGCAGAGGCTCAGGGTAAAAAACATATGGACTTGGCAGAAGGGCAAGAAAAGTAGATGCACCCTTTTCTAACTTAATTGCTCCCACCTCTTTAGCTATGTCAAACCTGCCCACAGGTACTCAAATCTTATCTTTATAGGGGCTTTAATCTTCGTGCCTTCTCCATGCTTACCTTAGAAAACAACAGTCTGCCAACCCGTTCCAGACTTCTTTTCCCAGCTAACTTGCCTCTACAGGTGTCCTGGTAACAGAAGACTCCTGCAGTCGCTGTAGAGCTGCTCCAGGGTGATACTTGTCCCACCTCCTTCCCTGCACCTCTCCAACCTCCAACTGCCCACAGCCTATCCTCTGCTGGTCATACACAGGGTGATCCTGACCTCATAATGAATCCTGTCATAATCAGTGCTCAATTATGACATAGTTACAACAGCAGCCTGGGCCCTGCTTAGGCACCTGGATCCTGCCCCAAAGTGGCCCAGGCTTTTGATTAACATAGATAAAACCTGAACACCATTGCCTGTATCATTAGTTCTGTCCCTTTTTGAGTTTCCTACAGTCATTGCTATCCCAGAAGAAATGTAGCCAAATCCTGGAGGTCACTGAGCAGGCTGAAAAAGTTGATACAGGGTTGATTCATTTTTAGAGCCTCTCTCTGGACCCTGCTATTCCAGCTAGAGAAGCCATTTTCAGTCTAAGAGGAGCTCTCTTAAGGGAGAGAGAGACTCCATAGGATTTTCAAGGATCCCTTAGCCAAGAGCAAGTTAAGAGTATTCCAGAAGTCAGCCAGCTGTTCATCAAGCTCCAGAATTTATCCTGTTCTTCTCAAATCCCAAACTCAACCATCCATTTGCACTTTGTAGTGGTCTCCTTCCATGTCACAGTCTAAGATAGCTTATTTTTTTCCTAGACATTTCTGCTTTGTCTTCCTAGCTAGTCTAGAAGCCTCACACAGAAGGTCTGTTTCTCATTTTTTTCTAACCTCAACAGGCCCTGGCACTAGGTTCTGGACACAGCAGCCACAGAATCTAGTCCGCCAGTCTTTGCAGACTTATTGGCAAGGGCTCTCTTTCAAGATGGACAGAGGAAAAAGCATTACCATTATCAACAGAATAATTTGAGAAATGGAAGAAATTTAAAATATTCCCCAATCCTCTCAGGAACTTGGTCCCAGAACCCTGCTTGCCTCCTTCCATCTCTCAGGACCCTTCCCCATTCTCCAGTCTCCTCTCTTCACTTCAATATAATCACTCAATATCGATCCATCCTTCCCATCTTCACAACTCATCTCCCACACTGTGCATTCCCATCCCTACTTGATTTTGGAATATCTTTCCTCTCTAGTCCCCAGCCCCCCTCCCGTATAGACATCTGCCACAAAAGTGCTCCATTTCAACAGCCATGGAAGCCACAAGTACGCTTAGTATGCAGTCATGTCCGACTCTTTGCGACCCTATGGACTGCAGCCTGCCAGGCTCTTCTGTCCGTGGGATTTCCCAGGCAAGAATACTGGAGTGAGTTGCCATTTCCCTCTCCAGGGGGATGTTTCTGACCCAGGGATCCAACCATGTCTCTTGTGTCTCCTGCCCTGGGAGGCAGATTCTTTACCACTAGCGCCACCTGGGAAGCATGAAAGCCACAAAGTGGAGTTTAACTCTCCACTGTCCCTCTCCAACACACACACAAACACGCGCACACCTCTGGATTTGGCCTAAATAAGCAATACCCAAATTCAGGACCCTCACCCTTGAATTTTAGTCCACTCATCTTTGCTACTCCAACTACAATATGTTAAAAAAAATTTTTTTAAGAGCCCAGGGTGACTTATACTATTGGCCATTTTTTTCCTCTCCTGTGGGAAATAGCTTTTTCCAGCTTGAAAAATAGTTCCAAATAATTCTCTTTAGGTTTACTGTGATTGGATAAAAGGGAAAATAATTAGATCTATAGAGACAGAAATAGCAAAAGTTGGATTTAAATTTCTCTTTCAGAACTTTTTGCAAACAAATACATTCTATGCTTGTATCCTCTAGCCGGAGACCTACAGGAATTAGGATGAGCAATGGGGAACATGGAGTCTGAGGGACTCTGGACTGGAAAGCAAAAGAAAACCTTATTATATTTACTCCCTCATTTTTCACTTCGGTTCAGTTACTCAGTCGTGTCTGACTCGTTGCGATCCCATGGACCACAGGGAAGCACACCAGGCTTCCCTGTCCATCACCAACTCCTGGAGCTTACTCAAACTCATGTCCACTGAGTCAGTGATGCCATCCAACCGTCTCATCCTGTGTCGTCCCCTTTTCCTCCTGCCTTCAGTCTTTCCCAGCATCAGTGTCTTTTCCAAGGAGTCAGTTCATTGCATCAGGTGGCCAAAGTATTGGAGTTTCAGCTTCAGCATCAGTCCTTCCAGTGAATATTCAGAATTGATTTCCTTTAGGATGGACTGGTTTGATCTCTTTGCAGTCCAAGGGACATTTTTCACTTACTTGGGAGATATTTTGTTTACCTCTGGCTCTTCATCCATAAAATGGATCCAGCACAACCTGTCATGAAGAAACAGTGTGTAAATGAACTACAGAATACAGGTGAGGTGAGCCGAGGCCTATGGTGATAGGTTGTATAAAGAACTTAGACGAAACAGCTGAGGTCTCCCCATCACAACAACTCAGGGTCAGAGCACCACCCCATGGGTGAGTTGCCTCTGGCCTACACATGTACACGGCTCCCCTGATGGCTCAGGGGTAAAGAATCCACCTGCTATGCAGTAGTCACAGGAGGCTCGGGTTCAAGCCCTGGGTAGAGAAGATCCCCTGGAGAAGGGAATGGCTACCCACTCCAGTATTCTTGCCTAGAGAATCCCAGGGACAGAGGGGCCTGGTGGCCTACAGTCCATAGAGGTGCAAAGAGTCAAGAGTAACATCACTGATTTAGCATGCACGCACACATATACACTCTCTTCACAGAGGCTGGCAAAATCAAGGATTGGGTAGCAAGGCTCTCTGGTGGGCAGACTTAGAGATATATTTCCCGATGCCAACGATGCCATTCTTTCTAAGGGGCCTCAGGCCACTGTGCAGAGGTGGGGCAAGAAGCAATCATTTTTTTCTGCCAGGCACTCTGTAGCTAAGATTCTCTTCTAAGTAGACTCTTCAGTTTGAGATCCTGAGAGGATGCTGGCTTCATGAGAACAACGCCATTCCCTGTCCTGTATTCCGCATGTGGCTCATCAGTCCATTCATTCATTCAACTAATATCTACTGGGTGCCTATTAGATGCCAGCACTGTGCTAGGCACTGGGGACACAGTGGTGAGCCAGACTGATGTCCTTTCCCACGTATGAGCCTGCAGCAGGCAGAGAAAGAGATAGGATCTGTGGACAAATCTCTGACCTGGGCTTGTCCACCTCTGATGCCCAGTGACAGGCTAGCCCTTCTAGTGCTATCATAATCAAGGATTAATGGGACCAACCACACCAACTTCTCCTTGATGAAGCCACTTTTAAATGGGTTACTATGATTATAGAGGTCCCAGGATAAAGACCCTATGATGTCCTTCTAACTGCATAGCATGTGTAAAATCTACTTTATCTACATTTTATGTATATCTGTCACATCCATTCAATATATACATGTGCCTTATTCTGTTTAGTACTGAAAGTCCTAAGTATCAGGAAGGCCTCAGTTCTGGGCAAACTGAGAAGATAGTTGGTACCATCCCACAAGAGGTTATTTCTTACATAGCTGAAGCTTTTACTGCTATAAACATTGATACTTTAAAAAATTATAACTACCTTTGAATGAAGTATTCCTAGGTTGTAGTATATACTTACCTGTCTATGTCTAATTTCCAGGTTGTGAACCACCACTTGTGATGGCAGTGTGTCCTTTAGAAGGAGACAAAATGGGGCAGGTTGAGGTTGTATAGAAACCAATAATGAATAGGCTCTGAGTTAGGCCCTGAAAGACTCTTATATGAGTAAAGTTCTATTCATCACTTGGGGGCTTTGGTTCTCTCTCTCTTCTTTTTCCTCTCTTTCTCCCTCTCCATCTCTCTCTAGTCTCTATCCACCTATCTTTCTGGCCTTACCTCCTGACTCCCAGCTGTGTTGTAGCTAATTAATGTTGTCAGTTGTCATTTTTATTGGACAAATGAATTTTGTGTAGTCTGCCACATTACTTAATGTTTAGATAAAATTTCCTCTTCGGTGTTAATGTGTTCATCAGAATTCGTGTTACTGCACATGAATGGAGTGTGTATTGGGTAATAAATGTTACCCTAGAAGTACACACATCTGCAAGAGTATAATCAGTTCAGTTCAGTTCAGTTCAGTCGCTCAGTCGTGTCTGACTCTTTGCGACCCCATAAATCGCAGCATGCCAGGCCTCTCTGTCCATCACCATCTCCCGGAGTTCACTCAGACTCACGTTCATCGAGTCAGTGATGCCATCCAGCCATCTCATCTTCTGTCATCCCCTTCTCCTCCTGCCCCCAATCCTTCCCAGCATCAGAGTCTTTTCTAATGAGTCAACTCTTCACATGAGGTGGCCAAAGTATTGGAGTTTCAGCTTTAGCATCATTCCTTACAAAGATATCCCAGGGCTGATCTCCTTCAGAATGGACTGGTTGGATCTCCTTGCAGTCCAAGGGATTCTCAAGAGTCTTCTCCAACACCACAGTTCAAAAGCATCAATTCTTCAGCACTCAGCCTTCTTCACAGTCCAACTCTCACATCCATACATGACCACAGGAAAAACCAGAGCCTTGACTAGATGAGCCTTAGTTGGCAAAGTAATGTCTCTGCTTTTGAATATCCTATCTAGGTTGGTCATAACTTTTCTTCCAAGGAGTAAGCGTCTTTTAATTTCATGGCTGCAGTCACCATCTGCAGTGATTTTGGAGCCCCCAAAAAAATAAAGTCTGACACTCTTTCCACTGTTTCTCCATCTATTTCCCATGAAGTGGTGGGACTGGATGCCATGATCTTTGTTTTCTGAATGTTGAGCTTTAAGCCAACTTTTTCGCTTTCCTCTTTCACTTTCATCAAGAGGCTCTTTAGTTCTTCTTCACTTTCTGCCATAAGGGTGGTATCATCTGCCTATCTGAGGTTATTGATATTTGATATTTGATAAAGCATAATCAGCTTTACCCTAATTAGGATAACCCACTAGGTTATTTAAAACTTTTGGAATTTTCAGGGATAAACATTTTTTAAAAGATACTATGTACAAGGAGAAATCATTCTGCAGCTTTTGGAAGTCATTAAAGTCAAGTTTCCAAGTCTAACTATCTCAGCTGTGCTTTCTAAAGGTTTCATTGTTTTGTTTATTCTGTTTATTACCAGTCAGAGATAACTTGACGTTGAGATGTGCCTCTCACAGTGAGTGGGCATTTTCCTGGTTTTAGACGGCTCTAAATGATGTTATGCATTTTAAAAAGGCAGCTCAAGGCTTATGTGCAAATGGAATCATAAACATATACCAAACGTACCACATATAGCTGTTTAGTGTACATCTATCTTGTGAGTAGTTTTGTGACCATAAAAAAGCTTGCAATGAGCCTGTGTACCCACCTACCATGTCTGCATAGCATCGCCTGAGATACGTGTGTGGTGTGGTCTCTATTCTTCTACTTTAGAACTGTGACCTCAAATTCTGCCTTTTCTTCCATGTAATTCCAGGAGGAAGATATCATCCGTGAAAGTCGCTTTTATTTCCGTGGCTATGGCCTGGGCCACTGCCTGCAGGCAAGGGATGGAGGTCCAATGGAAGGTTCTGGCATTTATAGCCCCCAACCTCCAGCCCCACTTCTAAGGGAAGGAGAAACCATGCGAAAACTCTACGTGGACCAGGCCAAGAGGATTGACACCATTTCCCGAGCCGTCTTCCCTTTCACTTTCCTCATCTTCAACATCTTCTACTGGGTTGTCTATAAAGTGCTACGGTCAGAAGATATCCACCAGGCACTGTGAATAGGAGCTCAAGAGTCCAGTTGTTGGCTTCCTGCTTTCCTCTTGTGGGCTTTCCCTCTCCAGTAGATTCCATCAAGGGCTTAGACAGCTCGTTCCTGATCTCCCACTCAGAACTTCAACAGCCAATCCCAAAGCTATGTGGAGCTACAATGCATGGTACCAACGGTGGCTGTACGTAGAAAGATGGCTCACCTCTCTTCATCCAGATTTTCTCCATACTATCCCATTTCTCATGAAAGGAAGGTCTGGCTATGTTCTTGTGGCCAGGATAACCCTGACTGGAGCTTCTCTGTTTCTCAGTTCTCTGGTAGAGGATATTCAGAACACTGCTACCATATTCTGGCATTTGTCATCTTAACCTGCACCAATCTTTGCCCTGCCACCTCCTACCCAGAGTCTGACCTTTACCATGACCTCCGTCCCTCCTATCACGGATCAAACAGGAATCTTCCCTTCCCCAAGTGCTGCCCTGTGTAACTTAGTCACATTTCCTTGACCCTGGGAAGAAGGCAAGGGGACAGATTCCCCACTACTCAGGTTGGAACAGTCATTGGCTACACTGGGGTAGGGTGTTGCTATACAACCCAACTGAGAGGTCTTCAAGTTTCCTTGGAACCTCTACTCTGTTAAAATGGGATCAGGAATCTTGGACTCTCAGAAAGACCACCTTTGCAGAGCTACCCAAATTTCCTGATCTCAGAAATATTGTTGTATTTTCTAACTAGCTAGCATCATGGAAGCGTGTGTTTGACAGCTGTGGAATATAAAAAGAGAACGATGCTTAGTCTTTTAGATTACTTGATGATGCTGTAAAGCTTTCAAGAAAAGTGAGCCTAAGGTGGTAGGGCCTAGGAGGATTAGAATACAGAAACTATCCTCAGAGAGTCTTCTGTTGCCTGGACTTTTGTTTCTTCTTTTCTCTAAAGTCTCTTTATTTCCCAGGACTTCTCATTTCCAACTTGCTGCTTCACCTCCTTTCAGTGAGCAAATGATAATGCCATGGAACCTTGCCCAGGATAAAGCGGCCTACGAGGCTCCTGGGAAGGAACTAGGTATATAGAGGATCCCTGTCCTGGACAAACATTGACTTGGCCAAGCTCAGGATGAGTTGTCGAAGTTAGAAAACCATAATTTGGACGTATTTCTTAATCCTTCTCATTTCCCTTCTCTTTCCACAGTAAGGAGGTGGAGCAGCCAGTTGAAGCTACCCAAAAATATCATAATAGAAAGAGTGTGGAAGGGCTCATCTCAGGCCTGACACTGGGACACAGGGAAACATGGGCCTGGTACTCTGAGTCCTTTGAAATGATCCAACTGGGAAGAACTGTAAAAAGGAAGATTAAAGTGCAGGGCTAAACAGCTGGAAGACAGAAGCGATTAAACAATCTCTTAAACATCTTGTCTTTTTCTCTGAATCTAGAATAATTAACTATGTAAGTTGAGCCTCTCTCTCTCTCTCTCTCTCTCTCTCTGTCTCTCTCTCTCCCCTGCCCCATATCTTTCTCCCTCCCTTTCGCTTCCTTCTTTCACCCTTCCTTAAAAACAGGTGTTCAAAATTGAAAGTCAATAAATCAATGACCAAAGCAGATCCTACAGACAAACCAAGAGCTCAGCTTTCTTTCTCCCTTTTCCCTATTGAGCTTGTCTGCCCTTTGCTCTTTGTGGAGATACTCCTCTTGTCTCTTGGCTTTGTGGCGAGCATTCTGGGCTGAACAGGATAGCTGGACCAGAAATTAATCTTATTGAAAATATTAATTATGGTGGCCAAGGTGATTCCAAACTAAAGGACTGGTTTAAGAAAGGAGATTAAATTGAGGGGGCAGAGAATCCCTGTTTTCCCATTTCTTCCCAGGTAGTGCCAATCAATGAGAGGCCACAAGCAATACCCCTTTGAAAGGAGCAGAGAGTATCTCTTTGATACTGTCCATGATCAGGCTGGGGTGTCAGGCTACTGCAGCCCGAAGGCGGGGGTAGTGGGGGGTGGACTATGGAGATGAGCCTATTGCACAGAGCTCTACTTGTTGTAGATCTTGTCCAGATGGGCCAACTGCACAAATCTGCCCTGTTGGAAGTCTCAAGAACAATGGTCTGGAGACAGCTACAGCACTGAGCAATCGAGCCTGCCCAACTGGGACTCAGCTCAGGGCATCAGCTGGTGCTGGGAGCCAAAGAAGCCAAAGTACCAACCAACAGAATAACCCAAAGGAGCTCACAAAGCAGCTCAGACGCAATGCCAGGCGGCAGGTACTGGCCCTCCCCATCGGGGCTGGCAAGTGGAGAAGGGAGACACAGGGTGTCAGAATCAGGTGCAGATGGCTTTCATTTTCCTCACCCTTCTCACACAAATATGGGGGTGAGGGGGGTGCTGGGTCTCACTGGGACACTTAGCAATCCATTCCATCATAGAATTCTTGAACTTTGACCCTTATACAGTGAATTGGCAGGGGACAATAATGAGACTCATTTGGAGGTCTCTTCTATCTACCCTCATTTTTACAATACTCACTGCTAGAGATGCACACTACTTTCTGCCTGGATCATGTATGAAACAATTTTTAGTTTTAAAACAGCATATTTTTTAAAGGGGAACGTACT
>SJYC01084044.1:0-15315 GCA_006408675.1 Madoqua kirkii | reverse complement strand
TAGATCTCTAAATTATGCACCTGTTTAAAATGTATATATATAATTTTTTTGGTGTTTTCTTTTACATAAATATGCTATCATATTATAGATATTGTTTTACAACTTCCCTTGGATGTCTTCATGTCCGTTGTAGGGTTGTTTGATTCCATTCACAGTGGCGTTCCTTTAATTAGTATGAGAGTCCATATAAAGAGTAAGCCATGTTTTGTTTTGCCAAATAACTGTTGATAGTCCAGGTTGACTCCAGTGGTATTCTGTTTCATTTCTATTTCACCAAACATCCTTGGAACCCCTTTACAAGTGTTAATTCCAGGGCAATATTTATGTCTTTAAATTATGATTAAACCAGTGTTGATACTGGTGGGAGAAGAGACATCATTACGACAGACTAGATAACCTAGAAAAATGGAATAATCAAAAATCATTGGAAACTAAGTACCTTTAAAGATCCATATAATTGAGAATGTTATGAAAACAATTCAAATCAGTGGGGAAAGGATAGGCTTTATTAATTAGGGGAAAAAATCGGCATAATATTTGGAAGAAACTATAAAATACTGAGAGAGAACACAGGAAGTCGTTTGAATATTGATTTGGGAGCATTTTCCCCAGGCATGACATGCCAAAGTTCACAAAGGGAAAAGTTGACACATTTGTGTTTTTATACACACAGTGACCCACTTAGAAGAATAATGACAGTTTGGAAAAAATATTTCTAACACAAAACCTAGTGTTTAATTATTAGAAGTCAATAAAAGACAAAACAACATAGTAGAAATAGGGACAAAATACATGAGACGGATATATACAAATATCTGAACATATGCTCAATATCACACAAATTCAAATAAAAATATCTTCCTACATATTAGATTCCCCTTTTTTTTCCCAAAAAGATGTTTATCCAGTGTTGCTGAAGTTGTGGGTGAATAAGCTTAATATTCTTGCTGGGAGTACAAATTAAAACATTTCTTCACAAATTAAATTTACCTCTTAAGTCATCAAAGTTGTAAAGAAGCAAATCCTTTGAGCAGTTGAGAATGCCCTTCTGAATACTTACCTAATACGCTAATGTATCTGTACACTGATTTCTGTAATAATGAAGTATTGGAAACAGCCTAAATGTTCATTTATATGGGACTAGTTAAATTATACTATGTGGAGATTGTAGAATGATGTGGATGTTAAAAAGAATGAGCTAAGTATGTGGCCGTAGATGCCTGTGATAAAGTGAGAAAACGTGAGGGGCAATATGTGTCTCACCTTTGTCAAGACAATGTAAATCCATGATGCATAATCACAATAAGCATAACAGACACATTGAGTTTTAAAAGTAGGTTTCTGTGTGAATGTGTACATAAAAAGATTTGAAGACATTCTGAGATCGGGGAGGGGAGGTGGTAAGAGGATACCCGTATCTATATATTTTGGTGTTTATAATTATGTAATAGTTTTATGATTTTGTAAAGGTACTATTACTCAAATGCTACCACAAAATTAATTACTTGGGAATATAGATTTTCAGTTCACAACGTAAATAGTTTTGGGGTGGGTTGAGGAATTAATATATTTAAAAGTCCATTAAAATGTCTTCAATTTTTAAGCTTAATGGAAAAACCACATATTTCATCATATGCATCTTTAAAAACCTCATCAGACACTATAAACTGAGAGAAATATTTTCCCAGATATGACAATTGATAAGCAACTATAAAAAACTCTTTTAAGAACCAACTCAATGAATAGAGGACATGTAAAATATAACTGGCCAGGAAACACATTTTTTTAAAATACCAAGACAGCTAATAAAAAGGAATACAAGCACCTATTTTCCTTATCAGGTTACAGTGCAGACCAGAGTTGTGAGTTTGAAAATTGGTACAACTTGTGAGGGAAGTAATTTGACAGCATATTTTAACCTACTAAATCCACATCTGGGGGCAAAAAAAAAAAAAATCTTTTAATTAACAGGATAAATTGAGGGGGAGGATCACTTTCCAGAAAGAGGGTGGTTTGGTACTTTTTCCAGAAAGTACGCCCCGTTTGGTTTCATCTCATACAGCTCTCAAGATCTGTGCATATTCCAGCCTTACTAACATGGGGAAATGATCCGTCAAAATAGTAAGGTTTTAAATATCTAAGATTTGATACCAGGATGAGGTTACCTTCAAGTATTTACACAGAAATGGAAGATAGAAAACTAACGCAAACATACAAACGTGTTTTCTCTGGCATACCCTAGAACTGACATGTAGGGAACAAGTGGGGAAATATTCGATGACCGTCATTCTTAATTTGTGCTTCCATTTTCCCTGTGTGTTGAATCACCTCACTGATTCACTAATGTATACCCAGAAGGGACCTAAGTGCTGCTACAGAAAGTGAGAGATACATACTACACAAAGCTTTGACAAGTGGAGATTAGTGGTATAATTCCATACGCAGAACAGGTGAAACATTTAAGTAAACACTAAGTTGTGGAGTACTGCCAGCTCATCATGGTATCAGAGATGGGGCTAGAGTAGTTAGGAAATTTAATGGGACTTTTCCTGGTAGGTAGATGAAGGGAGGAAGTATGATGCAAGTAACAAGTAGGTACACCAAGCCAGTAAACAAAATTAAACTGGCACATTCTGTTTAAAACAGCTGAAAGCAATGTGTAGTGCTAACGTTTTTAATGAGGAGTAGCCACAGCAGGTATGTCATCAAGTGATGGAGCGATGTAAACTTCTAGCAAGGGAGGTGCAAAGTGTGGTGACCCTAATAATAAGTTTGTATTACAAGTAGGAGGTAGACATCAAAAGGATGGTTTTTGCTCCCTTTGATATCTGGCTGCTTATTCCAGGTAGTAATAGTTGCTTGATCTGTGGGATACTCAGATGAAAATAAAGGCACTGAGACCATTTTAAGAAAGGCTGCTTCCTGGGCTTTATTCAGTCTGAGCACAAACCTGGGTATTTTCCTGTCCAATGTCAGACATTTCATTCAACTTTGGACTTGATATGAATAATAGAATTTGTAAAGAATGATGAAATTCACCCACTTAATGAAAACCATGTAGAAATCCTTAGGGTTTTCTTTGCATAAATAAATGTAATTGATGCCAGTCATATGCAGGAGGTTCAGTGGCCATCCTTAGGCTCCTCAGTAAGGAATTGCTGATGACCAGTGTGACATCCAGAAGCCTCTGCAGCCTTGCTCCACTTCGGTGTGTTTTGCAGTCTGGCACTGGGCCATCTTGCTTTTTTCAGTTGGTATTTTAACTGTCCCCTTGTTTGTGGAAGCTCTGCCTATTATTCCTCAGGTAGGTTTTCAGGATATCACATCTATTACTTACGTAAACTCTGATATCCTCACATACTGTGTTCCCTCTGTCCCAGTTACAGTAAAATTTTTGTAAGGCTAGTAGCTTACGATGTAATACCATGAACACTAACCACGTCTGATCCATAACAGGATGTGTCTATGTATCCCTCTCAGCCAGAAGGGTCTGATTCCTACAGGGTCAGTGTCTGTATTCACAAGTTTTGATGCTGAGGAGCACCTTTGCTCAGATTTCTGCCGAAAGCTTTGTGTTCTGTTAGAGGAAATCATGTGCTTAGTGATAGCACCCAGGCCTCTTGCCAATAACTGGCTTCCCTGATGCAGGGCTCCAGTTTTCTAGTATTACCTCATTTCCCCTTCAGGGATTCCCTGACACCTGCTCACATAAGCTCAGGAGGCCTAGCAATTGGCAAAGGGCTTTTTCTATGGGTTAAAATTGTGATTACCAGAGAAACCTGGTTTCAGGCTTGTCCACCGTCCTATCTCGTTCTTTCCTGGAGGGTACCCTGGTTTTAATAATCTGATATTTATTCATCTAGATATTTTCTGATGTATACACGTCAGTTTAAAACACAGAAGTTGGACCTCACTGTTCATAAGAACTATCTAAAACATGCTTATTTCTCCACTTGGGCTATCTCTGGGATCCTGTTGTACACATTATACAACTTGCCTGTTTACCTAATAGTGTATAATTGAACATCATCCCACATCAGTACATGAATCTGCTTAATTCATTGTTCTTCCGTGGTGTGCATACATCATACTTTCTATTGTCATTTCCCTATTGAAGAATATTTAGGTATTTCCAGTTCTTCAGTATTACAAACAACACTGCAGTGAACATCTTGTATCCTTATTCACATATGCAGATGCTCCTGCAAGGTACTGTGGTGGCTATTCAGCCACATTGTGTTTATGAAATTCTTACCTAAGGCGCCACACTCCATAGATGAAAGAGGCCAAGAAAGCTTAACATATCTTGCCCAGAGCCTCACAACCCATAAATGACAGGCTAACTGAAGTGGAAGTATGTCTAACAGCAGAACCCATGTGTTTAATCTGATATCACAATTGTAAACCACGTGTTTGAAAGTTAGATTATTTTTTCTTTTTCCTGGATTTCACAAAGGTCATTGTTGATGCCTGCTTCCCCTTTCTAGGTTGTGTCTCGCCTCATCTCCCCGACCATCCCAGAAGATCTATAAGATTCCATCTGGGAAAACACTAGGAGTTCTTGGCAGGGAAAGAAGAGGATTGCGTAAGTCAAAGGACTTGTTTAATCTGTCATTCCGTAAGAATCACAGAAAACTTGCTTTCATCTTTATCTCACTAACCCACTCTGCTGCATTTTACAGTGTAAATCATCTTTCCTTCTTGAAATTCTCAACTTTTTTGGATTCCAAAATAACACTGTCCTAATTCTCCTATGGCTGCTCAAACCATTTTTGCTTGTGGGGTGTTTTTTGGGGTTTTCTTTTTGGTAGTCTTTCTCTGCTCATCCCTTAAGTATAATTCTTTCTTAGGTTTGTCCAGAATTCTAGACTTGTTCAGTTCTTCCTCCATCCTCCATGAACTATTTCTATTCCTATCTATATGATGATTACACTCAGGTCTCCATTTCTGCTTCAGGCCTCTCACCTAAGCATTAAAGTCACATGTTTAACTGCATACCTCACACTTAATAGGTCTATACCAAACTTCTTTCCTCTCCAGTCTGTTTCCTCCTCTCCTAGATACAGTCTTATTTGGTGATAATACTATGACCTAATCACCCATTCTCAAAACCCTGGCAGTCATCACTGACTTTATCCCTCACCAATTTATCACCTCCAACAAGCTATTGCTGAAAGTAGCATTAGGTACCATTTCTTGTTTGCTCTAAAAATATCCTGTGTTTATATACCTATCACTATACTAACCTTGTTGTTTCATAATTGTCACTTTAGATATTCGAATCCCTAGTACCTGCCATAATACCTGTTCCAAAGTACATAAGCAGTAATATATGAAGACTAACTTGAATGAATGAATTAACTTGTTTCCTATTTTATTACTAATTCCAAACTAACCATTAAAAATCAGTGCTTTTACTAATTCATTAATTACCCAGACCCAAAATTGTAGGGCCACCTTTGACTCCTCTCTCTCCTTCATTTACCAGATTCTCTATTCACTTTCTCTTGACTCTGTCATCAGCCTAGTTCCGACCTACCTGGACTTACACAAAAACCTTTGCTGGTACGCATTTTGCTTCCAGGCAGCTAAATTAATCTTTCTTGTTTCTTTTGTCTTGTCATTTTTCCTGTTCAGAAACCCTGAATTTCACCTCCACTGCCTTTTGTAGTTTAATTCATTCTTTCTCTGAAATTATATTCCTATCTTTTGAGTGACATCAAAAAACTAATTTATGGGCAGGTCTGATGAGTGACTGGGTAGGCTGAGAGTAGTGGGTGAGGGGTAGTGAGGATCAAAGAGTGAGCAAACAGGTAGTAAGTCACTAACAATTAATTGGTTGACCCTGAAATAGGATCTGAAATCCAGATTCCAAGAGAGTAGTGTGTGTTGTGCTTTAATAGGCCTTTAGGAAGCACACTGTGTTCAAGGTCTCCATAGAAAACAGCCAAATAAATGTTTTATATATTACAGTGGTTGGAATAAAAACAGGGTTGAATGAGTTCCAGAAAGCAGGGTTCTCAAACCCGTGGACACCAATCTGCCGAAGAAGACAATTTCAAAAAACCAACTAGAAGCAATATGCAAAGAAGTAAAATGAGAGGGTCCTCTGGAAAGAAGACAGCTGGTCCCCAGCAGAAGAATCTGGAAGCAGCACTCCCAGGCAGATGGGGTGGTCGCTCTGCTGAGAACCCCCCATCAGGGTCTGTGAGGAAGACAAGAAGGAACAAACAGAAGACCCCTGGGAATGGAGATGGAGGCAGCACCAGCGAAGCACCCCAGCCACCTCGGAAGAAAAGGGCCCGGGCAGACCCCACAGTTGAAAGTGAGGATGCTTTTAAGAATAGAATGGAAGTTAAGGTGAAGATTCCAGAAGAATTAAAACCATGGCTTGTTGAGGACTGGGACTTAGTCACCAGGCAGAAGCAACTTTTCCAACTCCCAGCCAAGAAAAACGTGGATACTATTTTGGAAGAATACGCCAACTGCAAAAGATCGCAAGGCAATGTTGATAACAAGGAGTATGCAGTTAATGAGGTGGTGGGAGGGATAAAAGAGTATTTCAATGTGATGTTGGGCACCCAGCTGCTCTACAAGTTTGAGAGGCCCCAGTATGCCGAAATTCTCTTGGCTCACCCTGATGCACCCATGTCCCAGGTTTATGGGGCACCACACCTCCTGAGATTATTTGTAAGAATTGGGGCAATGTTGGCATACACGCCCCTTGATGAGAAGAGCCTTGCATTATTGTTGGGCTATTTGCATGATTTCCTGAAATACCTGGCAAAAAATGCTGCGTCTCTGTTCACTGCCAGCGATTATAAAGTGGCTTCTGCTGAGTACCACCGCAAAGCCCTGTGAGGGTCTACTGACCGCTCGCTGTTACGTCTGGTATCTGTAAACGCTCTTTTTGTTCTTAGTCTTTTTTCTTGTATAATTGATACTCTTTAAAATTGTTAATGTATAACAGGGCTTAGTTTCAGTTTTCTGTTTTCTCCTAAACAGAAAATAAAAGGAGTGTAAGCTCCTTTTCTCATTTCAAAGTTGCTACCAGTGTATGCAGTAATTAGACAAAGAAGAAACATTCAGTAGAACATTTTATTGCCTAGTTGACAACATTGCTTGAATGCTGGTGGTTCTATCCCTTTGACACTACACAATTTTCTAATATGTGTTAATGCTACGTGAAAAATGCCCTGATTCCTAGTGCCAAAGGTTCAACTTAATGTATATACCCGAAAACCCATGCAATTGTGCTTTTTTTTTTTTATGGTGCTTGAAGTAAAACAGCCCATCCTCTGCAAGTCCATCTATGTTGTTCCTTAGGCATTCATTCTATCTTTGCTCAAGTTGTTGAAGGATGGTGGTTTGTTTCATGGTTTTTGTATTTGAGTCTAATGCACGTTCTAACACGATAGAGGCAATGCATTATTGTGTAGCCATGGTTTTCCGGAGAAGTTGATATTTTAGGAATCGTATTTCAGATCTTAAATAAAATTTGTTTCTAAATTTCAAAGCAAGCAATTTCCAGTGTGTCTTTAATGTTACTGAGCCTGAGAAGTCAGCAGGCTCAGGAAAGATCGAGGTGGTACTAAAGGAGAGAGTTCCAACTCCTAATGAAAGAATTCCTTTTATTGTTGGGTGTAGCAGCTGGGAGTGCACCCTGCCAGGTCAGCTCCCCTTCTCCCCTCTGTGTGGCTGCTCAGGGTGGGACTGCTTTCTACTGATGCTTATAAGAGCCACTTTTGTTCCTGAGGCCCCTTGTCTCTGTGAGTTGGGCTAGTATAATAGGATATTTAATGGGTACTGCAACACTCCTTTAAAGTTAGGGAGAGCTTTGCTGTTTCCCACCAGAGGAAGCATGGGCAGCCACCTCCAGTATTAGACATACTTGTAGATTTGGGACCAAGGATGGCAGCTTTTCCAGCTCCAGCACTGACGCCATGTTCCCAGTGCCTTAATAAACCCTTGGACATAAGATTGGGAATCCTAGAGTTAAAAGTCTATGGAAAAGAGGGCCAGTTGGGACACCTGTGACAATAAATCCATATTCTGTGAAAATCCCCTAGTCAAACAACTCTTTAGTGAAAAAAGATAGGTTACCACAGAAACTTTGGAAAATACACTAAGAACAAACAGAATAAGAATCACATATAATCCTGGGTCTGTCAGAGTCTGAAGACGAAATAAATGGGACCTAAAATGGATGATTTGGAAAGTTTAATAGAGAATTTTCCCCAAGTTGTCAGTCAAGGAGTCACCCACAGACTGGGTAACTTAAAAATTCTAATCTCTTAAAAGGAGGCCAGTCGTATTAGACTACAGCTCACCCTAATGAACTCATTTTAACTTACTTACCTCTATTAAGACTCTGTCTCCAAACAGCCACATTATGAGATACTGTGTTGGGGTCGGGTCCCAAGTGGTGGTAGGAATTTAACGTAAGTTTGGAGGTAACTCAGTTTAGTCTGTAACATGGTGTTACCACCTCTAGACAAGGAGAGGGAGGAGGGAGTGGGGAAGACTGGAATAGGAGCTGGGGAGGAGTGAGGAAGGAGCAGGGGGAGGAGAAGGAGGAATTAGTGGAATGGAATGGAATATTCAAGATAAGCTCACAGAAACCTTAAGGAAGACAAACCTGGAAGGACTGGGGTGACGTACCTGACCTCATTCTTGCCTCCGTTTTATCTACTGCTGGGTATTTCCCTTTGGCCACATTGGAAATCAAAAGGCAAAGATGACATTTGATATATCTATATTGGTAAGCTTGGGGGATACAGCAGGGAAGAAAACTAGATTGGTGGGAAGGCAGATGAGATTTCTAGCACACATACTTAAAACTATCATTCATACTTGGCCATCTGTTAGAATTATTGTGTTCTCTCTGGGACCTAGGGCCTTAGCCAACTAGAGGAGTTCTTAACAAGGACTTTTATCCATTTAACAGGACTTTTATCCATTAATCCAGTGTTTTTGCCTGGAGAATCCCAGGGATGGGGGAGCCTGGTGGGCTGCTGTCTATGGGGTCGCACAGAGTTGGACACAACTGAAGTGACTTAGCAGCAGGAAGCCTAGTATACAAGTAAACACATCATCTCTGTAGTATAAGAATAGTTGCTTAGTTTAGTTTATTATTCATAAAATTGTTTAGTTGCTCACTCATGTCCTACTCTGAACCCATGGACTATAGCCCACCAGGCTCCTCTGTCCATGTGATTTTCCAGGCAAGGATACTGGAGTGAGTAGCCATTTCCTTAGCTCACATGCCTGACCATGTTAGAAATATCACATTGCCTCTAAATGAACATAAATATGACCCTGAGAGCCAACCGTAGCATGTTGGTGGGGTATCTACTAAAGTTGTTATTGAGGATTATTGAATTGTACAATCACCTCTATTGGTTGTACAAATATCCTATGGTCTTATCTAGCACCAAAGCCCGAGGAGCTCCCTGCTGACATCAGATGACTCTCCACACTAGCTGGGGATGAGGTGCACCTTTACCGAATTGGCCCAGTATCTTCAGATCCTTTGTCTCTGCTGCTTCCATCAACCCTTGGGTAGGGGGATCTTTGGTAAGACGAGGTTCCCAGCTTCCCTGAGCCCACCAGGGTCTTCCTTGGGGCCTGATAATGGGAGAATACTCATGTCTCTGCTACTGGAAGGACCTACAAATCCTGATCTCTTTTTTTCTTGCTGCCTTCACATGGCCTCCATTCCCACCTAGTGAAACCTAGCTTGATTTTGTCAGGATGTAATCCTTTTCAAAATATAAAACCAGTTGGCTTCAAGTACCTTCTATCTCCACCTCTGCCACAAACCTCACTCTCATAGATCTCTGCAGAAAATGAGAGGAGAGAAAAATATAAGAACACAATACACATGGTAATATCTCAATGACATAATTCAATATTTACCATTTCATAGGTGGTTAGCTTATTTCTTCATTTTTAAAAAATACATTAGGAATATTCAGGAGAGGCCTAAAGTACTTTATTAGGATGTAAACCAGGCTATCCTATTGACTAAAAAAATAGGCAATTACAGTAAGTATACCCAAATTATCCAAATCTGTTGATTTAGCAAGTTTCTCATCTTAAACTATACAGGTAATGTAGTTTCATCTAGCTATCTAGATGACTAAATGGCCTCCCTTCTGAAACTGAAGGGTGGTTTTAAGAATGTATTTATCCCATCAGATTCAATGCCTAGCTAACATGGTGGTTCCATAATAAATGTTGTTATAATTGTCATTTGTAACTTTCATCAATCTGATTAACAACAAAAATAAGTTTTCCATTCAGGATAATGTACGTGGATTTCACAGTGGAAGCAGGTTGTGAAATAACCTTATGACACCAGTTAAACACTTAGAAAGTAAAGAAGGTAGCCATTAAATATAAGCCTTGTCTTGCCTAAGAAAATTTTCCGGACACAGAATAAATATTCAAAAATGACAATTCTCTCACCTGTTTCCCTTCCCAAAAGAAAAGGGTGACAATGTATTTTTAAGATCTGCGGTTCTCAACCTGAGGTCCTCAGACTCTTAAGGGTTTTTAGAGATACCATTAAGAATTGAACCCTTATTTGTTTCCTCTTATTTTTTTCATAATTCATTATGAGGTAACACCTAGCTGAGCTTTTTTTAGAATCAAATGAGATTTTAAAATATATCATGAACTGTGAACTATTGTAATAATAATGGTTAACAGTTTATATATATAAATAGAAAGACATTTCAAAATGTGAAAGTCTCTATAAGGAAGAACAGAAGTTGGAGATACTTTGGATTTTGTTGAATAATATAAAGCTAGGAGAATCATGCCATTTCACTGGTTCATGTGTTTGCCTGTACCTTAATTTTAGCTTCTAGGTAAAAGTCACTAAAGCATATACACTTAGAGTTCTCGAAGCTTGAGAGTTCCAGAGCGAAGCTCATCTATAGCTACAAGACTTGATAAGATCCTTCCCGTCTTCTACCTTCATCTACCAAAGATGGTAAAATACCTGATATTATTTAATATGTGTGAGAGACTAAGTGCTCTTTATAAAAATCATTCATATAACCTCACAACAATCCTAAGAGGAAGTAATGTCATTGTCCTGGTTATAGAAAAGGGGCACAGAGGCCAAGGACACACAGCTAAAAGTAACAGACCTGGGACTTGAACCCAGTGAAGTCAGGCTTTTTACCATACTACCCTGCCTCTCTGAAAAACAGTACAGCTATTGAGAAATGTGAAACATGAGCTTCCATTTGTGAAAATACCCTGAGCCTGTGTATCGGTTCAAGCCCTCCTGGAAGCAAGTGCCAAGATAGGATTAGACAAGATTAGAGATTTACTGGGGGAACACCTATGAAAAATAGAAGAGAAAGGAGCCAGATGATCTGGGAAAAGCCTTCAGACTGTGATGCACAGCTCACATCTGTGGAAAGAGAGGGAAGGAAAGCAGATTAGGCAGGAAGAGTCTCAGACTGTGGTGCAATAATAAGAGAGTCTGTGCCAGGCCACTGAGGACAAGCAAAGTTAAGGGAGTCCTTCCACGAGCAGAAACTGCCTGGCTCTGGCTGCCCAAATGTGCTCAGAGTATGGGAACAATTGGAGCAAATGTGGCCTTACCATAAATGTCGGGAGATCTAAAGGTTCTTTTGAGGAAATATTTGAGTTATGTGACTCCCTGGCCACCAAAGACCCGGTGACTTTTTCCTGGCAGTCATCCACATACCTTCTGGCGCCTGAGTGTTTTGTAAGAACCCTGAACCTGATCCCTCTATGCTTCCTCACCAGAGGGGCTCCCACTCCCAGGCACTGTGGGCATCCTGCTCAGCGCACAGCTCTCTCCAGGGTCCTGGACCCTCAGTGCTTTGTGCTCTGGACTGGGCAGGCTGGTAGCTTCTTGGACGTGTGACAGGGATACCAGCCTTCTGTGTGAGCAGGGAAGTGGTGAGAGGCTCAGAAACCAGGCTCTGGATGCTGCTCCCCCTCCACCATCCACACCTCCAAAATGTCTTCACACCAACCCACAGCCTGACTGCCCTGACGCCTGGTACTGCAGTGCAGAGGGCTGTTCACTCAGGAGTGACGCCTCTGTTCTCCTGAGCTGTAAGACCACAGGCCTTTAAAGCTCCCTTTACCTGGGGGCATCCGTACCTCTGGGCCTGGGCTGACGCACACATCAGAAGCGCCGCACCAGCACACACAGACCTAAAGTCACCACAGAGCCACCCAAACAGGCCAGGGCACATCTGAGGCCCTTCCGGGAATCTGAGCAAGGTGAGTGGGAGAGGGACGGGTGAGGTCTTGTCTGAGGTCTAACTCCATTTCGGGATGGGGGCGGGTACTCCACTGGACTCCGAAGGGGCAGGCCCTTCTGCTTCAGCCCTAAGTTACCTGGTTAGGCCCAGGCCAGACACCTGTTTGCTCAAGTATCCCAACCAGTGTTTCCAGTTGGGAATCCTTGGGCTTTATCTCCTCCCCTATAGAAGGTTCCCCAAAAGAGGGAGGGAGAAGGAAGGAGAGGCAAAGTGCTCTGACCTGCAGTGGGGACAGTTGTCTTCCAGGTATGCATGTCCAGGACAGTCTGGGCCTCAGCCTAGAAGAGTGGTGCCTGCTGCAGGCTGGAGCAGAGAAACCAATGTCAGACCACCCTGGAGAGGGGTGTGCCTTGGGGGAGCCCTTCCACATCCTGCCCAGGGGCTAGATTCATCCTGTCCTATAGAACTGGTGTGTTGCTGGACTCTCATCTCACTCCAGCCAGAATCCAGCTGGACCAGCATCCATCAAGCTTAAAGAGTAGTCTGAAGATTCCCCCAAAATAATAACATAGAGGGAAAAGAAAAAGCCAAGGGTTCATTCATTCTTGCTTTGTTCCATAGAAACTTGTCACTTTTTCTTTACAATTTTCAAGTTTTTTCTTGTAGTGTTTTACAAAGGCACTCCCCCTGGAATTTTTATGAATTTTCTGTTTATACACTGCCTCTCCACACACAGAAAACTATACTTCTAAACCCATAGCTCCCTCGGCCCCTTGTCATTAGGTGAGGCTATGTGCCTAGTTTTGGCTAATCAGCTGTGCATGACAGTGACTTGTTACTTCTAGACTACAGTGACTTTATAGAGGGAGTAGGTGAGAGATTTCTATGACACTCTCCCCTTGCCACAGTAACCAGCAAGGTTCCAGGTTGTGGAGCCTCTGTCAGCTTGGGGTCCATGACAGACTATAGGAATCAAGAGCCCCCTCACCCCTGACCTTCACCAAGGGATGCTGGGCATTCCTTGTGTGCTGGAAACTAAACCGTGTTAAGCCACTGAAGTTTGGGGATTGTTACCCCAGCATAAGCTTAGCCTAACCTGACAAGAGATGGCTCTCAAAGTTTAGGATGCGATAGTCACCTGTGAAACGTTAAAGTACATATTGTGTAACAAAAACATATTGGGGGACAGACTTATGGATTAGTGATGTTAAAACAATTATCAGATGATATGACAAACCCTTTTGAATTTTATACTCTTTAATCTTTTTAACTTTGTTACCCAAGTACATGGAAAAACAAGACACGAACAAAAGAGGAAAAATTTTTAAAAAAAATTCAAGGACTATATTGCTAACCTTCTAGTGTGGCATGTCAGGAATTTTCTTGTGAAAAAAGACCATGTTTTCCTTACACTCCTTCCAGAGCTCCATCAGCTCCGCAGGGCGACAGGGCGAGAGTGTGGGGAATGCAGTCCCTGAAAGGATTTGCTTCCACGTCTGCCCGCCCCCACCCCTAGGGTCTACAAGCACCCACCGGCAGGAATCCCGTGTGCTCACCTCTCCGTCTTTCCCTCCACCCACCCGCGCACATCTTCCGCAATCGGAAGCTTGCAACCCACGCAGGGCTCCCGCCCACCTCCCCAGCATTCCCGTTGCCCACCATTTTCTGAATCAAAATGGATAGAAGACGAGGCTGTGGGTGAAAACTGCAGTACTGGACCTGCTCCCGGCCCCCCTGCCCACTTTGCTTTCCGGTGGTTTGCAGGTGGCTTCCGCCTGCACTTGCAGGAAACCCAGGATTTGCGGCCTCCTCCTCTCTTCCTGGGCCGAGGCCAACCTGCTTACAGTGCAGTAGGGAGCTGGTACCCAAGCCTGACCGCCGCCCCGCAAGCCCACCTTTTTTTTTATTTTTTGCTCCAAAGTCGACAGGAGCAGGAACAGGAAAGGAGCGTAGGCAATGCAGTCGTGGACCCGCATTGGTGTTCGCCCTCGCCTTTGGATAGCCTCTCATCGAATCGCGGGCAGATGCTACTCTCTCCCTCTGGTCTGGAAGCGCGCCCGCCCACGCCTACTCCAAGGTAAGCGGGAGATGGTGCCTAGGCGGGAAAGAGGACTCAACACACAGTGAGTGAAGTTCACGTCAGCCCTTTGTCCAGCGAGGCCATGTTAACAGTGAGTTCAGGTCCTCGATTAACTCAACAGCACTGCTGCAGCCGGGGTGTCCGTTCCCGCACCTGAAAATCTTTTGTCGAGTGTATCATCTCCTTGGAATGTCTATGTGGCTTTCTCAGATTATCAGAGAGAATCAGCCCTTGAGGGTTAATCCCTGGAATCTCCTTTTTTTTTTTTTTTCCCTCTGCCTGCTTCCTAGACTTTCCACCTCCCCTCCTCCCGAGGTCGACCCTTTCCCTTGCAGCCCTGTCCAGGCACTGGAAATAGGTTGAAGAAGTGACGGTCCGAGTGAGAGAGATTTTTACTAGTTCTTTTTAATATTTGTCAGTTCTGTTCCTTATAGTTATTATTATCATTACTGTTATTACTATCAGCCTACATCCTGTTTGCCATTAAAGAACAGAAAAGAGCTCTCTGCTGTCATTTGGGAAGCAGGAGGTAGAGTCAAGCATGTGTGGGAATAAGTAAACAACCCAGCCACCTGTTTTCCCTGCTCAGCGATAATACAAATATGGATCGTAAGGCAGCCACGTTTTTTAGAAGTTTGAAATGGACAGAGCAGCTGAGGCTCCCCTTGTGAAGGGCCCCTATGTATGTGGCCGCGGAGGGAGGGGAGGGTCCATGAAGTCAGCCTCTGAGGTCACATAATTTCATGATATTTAACATTATAATTTCATAAAACCAACTTGGAGCTTCAGATTTTAAAAGCTGGTCGGTCGCATGTTCAGGTCTTCAAGATTGTGATTAATCTCCACAGTTCCTCTATTTCCTAGTTCCCTGCTATGGCCACATCCATATTATCCCTTTCCAATTACCACCAAAATTTCATACTACTTCTTACCATCTCAGGGACAGAGCTAAGTTCTGAGGCCTGAAACAAAATTCAG